>WBZZ01005526.1:0-7500 GCA_019918135.1 Paulinella micropora
TGACCACTGGGCTATCACGGTGTCAATAATAATAATAATAATAATAATAATAATAAATAATAATAATAATAATAATAATAATTAATAATAATAATAATAATAATAATAATAATAATAATAATAATAATAATAATAATAGTAATAATAATAATGAGTGACAAGTATTCTATTCAGTAAAACAGTGCTTGCGTATGATCGGGGCCACGATGGAGCTCCTGAGGGCAAGACTGCACTAAACCGAGGTTATTCCGCAGTCCCAGCAACCTCTTGCAAGACGTCACCGAATGTGCAAGTGCATACACCAAGCGCGGTTGCTAGAGCTGCCTCGAATCCCCACCCATAACAATCTGGTGTCTGCTGGGTCCTGGGCTATCAACCAGCATATGCGGAGTTTAAGATCTTTTACGCGCACAACGACCCTCTTCCCCAGCATCTACCACCAAAGGGTTATGAGTTGGCGTCACAGTTTAACGCCTTGAGGCCATTGGGCTGGAACTCTGTTTAGCAAGTGTGACTAGGTTTTTTCATCGGGCTTTCCCTCAAATATGTCACAGTCAACACTCCAAGATATTAATAATAATAATAATAATAATAATAATAGTAATAATAATAATAATAATAATAATAATAATATAATAATAATAATAATAATAATAATAATAATAATAATAATAATAATAATAATAATAATAATAATAATAATAATAATAATAATAATAATAATAATAATAATAATAATAATGAGTGGTAAGTATTCTATTAAAACAGTGCTTGTGTAAATAATATTATAATGCAATAATAATGATGAGGGGTATGGGAGGGGTATGATATTTAAATTATACCTATCTATATCGTCGATTAATTCAATATTAATATTAAATTATAATTATATTAATATCATAATTCTTTAATTTTTTCTACAGTTTTGGAAAGATTTGGAACACTTTCCATCCTATCTAGAAAGTCGTTACCAAGCTGCACAAACCCTGCTTGTGCTCTTGAGTTCGCGTTTTGAGATACGACTGCAGCTAGATTAGCGGTAGGATTAGATTTGCTATGTATCTGCCGCACCTGCCCTCCCATATAGTGCGTTCGCCAGGCATAGTCCATATATTGCGTAGGCTACCTATCTCTTTCATAGTTGCAATGATATGCTCAACTGCATGGAAAACATAGGCATGATCAGTTGGAGGTAAGTTAGCTAGTACTAGCCTGCGTACATCTCTTTCCTTCACCTTCAAATCCTGTACATACTGACCTGTTATCATTATGGAGCCTTCGCTACCAAACTTACTCTCATGATCCATAGCACCAAAAAGCTCACACAACGCTGCCCATGTGTCATAAGCTCCACCTGTTAATCCGCCTGCAAACCATCAAAGAAAATGAGGGGTATGGGAGGGGTATGAGAGGGTATGGTACCTATATCTTTCGCATCGCTGTAGCAATTAACTGCGTACTTTATGCACTCGTGCATAGTCATGCGACTTTTGGTGCTCTTCGACTTGGGATCACCAAAAGGCACAGCAGTTGTTGAATAACCAGATTCTGCACAAAACCTTAACCACCTCTCATCCATTGCCTTCCAATGTTCTTGTTTTATCTTTAACAGATTATTTTTAGCCTTGTATCTTAATTTGATTGCTTTATCTATCTCATATTTTTCCTGTCTCTCTTCTTCGTTTCTTTTCTCTGCTGGTGTTCTGGTTTATTTTTACATTCTTTAAAAGGTTGAATCGATATACTTCTTATTCCTTTGAACAAGGGCAACATATAACGCAAAAAAATACCATAACAATGCCATGCGCGAAATCTGCATCACATCTTCGTAAACAGGAGCGTTCCAAAAAAAGCAGTGGACTTCTCCCTGTAAATCCGTTTATTTCTTCCCCACGCGCGTCAGCTGCAGCGCCAAACAGCTCATACTCATCTGTTGTTTTTCTCCTACACGGGGGTTTGTCAACGAGCCAACTAACACGTTTCTTATCTCCATCTATTTGCTTTCCTCTGCACCAGCTGTAAGGGCAGCCTCGTACACTTTTGGGGCCGATATGACACATAATGTCACACATGGCTGGCGTGTCGGCACATATAGAGTAAATGTGCACTTTCTGTTCTACAAGTTCAGTGAAAGTCGCTTCTCACCATGGCCACGAATTACTTGGCTTTTCACCGTACGGCAAAATATCAAAAATTTCAATGTTCCATTTTCTATTTCTATGTTGTTGTTCAAAGTCCATTACTCTACCAGTAGTTAGTGTTTGTGATTTTTTTTTAGCACGCTTACCCTTCTGTATTGGGGACGCATCCCATGACCAACAAATTGACAGCCAGTTTTTCACATCCTACATACAATTTTCGATGGGAATATGCATATTTGAAAAAAAGTAAAAAGTAAAAAAAACTTTTACTATTAATACTTGTAACTTTTTGAGAGCGAGAGAGAGAGAGAGAGGTGGGGTATGACAGGGGTATCATACCCGGGTATGGGACAGGGGTATCATACCCGGGTATGGGACAGGGGTATCATACCCGGGTATCATACATACATCATCAATGACTGGCAGCTATAGTGTCTTACGCTACATACATACATACATACATACATATTTATCGACATCATATGGGACAGGGGTATGAGAGGCGGGGTATGAGACAGGGGTATGGGACAGGGGTATGAGAACGGGGTATGGGACAGGGGTATGAGAAACGGGGTATGGGACAGGGGTATACGCAGAGAGGCGGGGTATGAGACAGGGGTATGGGACAGGGGTATGAGAGGCGGGGTATGGGACAGGGGTATGAGAAATGGGGTATGGGACAGGGGTATACGTATGAGAGGCAGGGTATGAGACAGGGGTATGGGACAGGGGTATGAGAAACGGGGTATGGGACAGGGGTATGAGACAGGGGTGTGGGACAGGTGTATGAGAGGCGGGGTATGGGACAGGGGTATGGGACAGGGGTATGAGAGGCGGGGTATGGGACAGGGGTAATACTATGAGAAACGGGGTATGGGACAGGGGTATACGTAGAGAGGCGGGGTATGAGACAGGGGTATGGGACAGGGGTATGGAACAGGGGTATGAGACAGGGGTATGGGACAGGGGTATGAGAGGCGGGGTAGTACGGGACAGGGGTATGAGAAATGGGGTATGGGACAGGGGTATACGTATGAGAGGCGGGGTATGAGACAGGGGTATGGGACAGGGGTATGAGAAACGGGGGATGGGACAGGGGTATGAGACAGGGGTGTGGGACAGGTGTATGAGAGGCGGGGTATGGGATAGGGGTATGAGAGGCGGGGTATGGAACAGGGGTATGGGACAGGGGTATGAGAAACGATGTATGGGACAGGGGTATACGTAAAGAGGCGGGGTATGAGACAGGGGTGTGGGACAGGGGTATGAGACAGGGGTATGGGACAGCGGTATGAGAGGCGGGGTAGTACGGGACAGGGGTATGAGACAAGCGGTACGGGACAGGGGTATGAGAGGCGGGGTATGAGAGACAGGGGTATGGTACAGGGGTATGAGAGGGGTATGACACGCGGGGTATGAGAGGGGTATGCGAGGCGAGGTATGAGGGGTAGCTTATTGCAAAACGCGGGGCATAGTGGAATAATATTTAATCACAGACTAAGTCACTACCTTTACCTCTAGAGGCAAAATTTTCAAATAATCCTCATATCTAGGGCTGTCGATGGCGTCTCCAATACTCTCCAACGGCCGATCTCGAATGGACACATAACCAGGGACCCGCATTGCCTCAGCTTTCTTGTAGTCGCGCTCTTTTGCATCCACCAGGAGCGCACGTCTGGCTGGATGAGCGCGTAGTCCCTCGAGCCAGCCACGAATGCTAAAATCATTAACGGATATGGCGCGTGGACACATACACATGTACAGGGATGTCAGTGTTGCTTGGCCAGCGGCCACAACTTGTATATCCTTGGGTATGCGGAAAGATTAGAGAAGCCAAGAATGCGACAAAATCTTATCTTCCTTAACCTTGCCGTAACAACAACAAGTTGTACATCCCTGAGTATGCGCTAATGCAAGCATGAGCCAGCCACGAATGCTAAAGTGATAGAGGATATAATGTGGTATGGCGGGAGATAGAGATTACTTCCTGTGATAAAAGCTGAGCGCGTCAGTCCTGGGGCGTCGACATGTTTGGCACGCTTCCAAGCCGCTTCTGTGCCTCCAATACAACCCTTCCCGACACTGGTTCCTGCAAACTTCCAATTTTTCGAACCCCCCGGTTCCTGCAACTTCCCGAATATCATAGATCAGTGTCTGGAGATTAGGCCAATTAATTCCGTCCGGGCAAATCAACACTCCTAGGATGTCCCATAACTTAATCGCAGCAGTCTTGGACACGGAAGGGTGCTTCTCTTTCCATCTCATCACCAGCTCGAACGCCTCAGCAATGGTCACGCCACCATGCTCTCCCATAGCCCGACCAATCAAAACCGATAATCGCGTGTACGGCTGATGTCGGCCCCGTTCCTCCCTGCCTCCATGCAGGCGTCCGGCGACGCGCTCCTTGGCTTCCCTGCGGGCACGACGCAGCTTCTTGGCCGACATGGCATGAAGATAATCTGCACAAACAAAAATACGAATGCGACCTCATATTACCCCTCCCATACCCCAATACACAGAAATTGGAAGCTTGTTGAATAAAGTGCTAGGGTTTCTGGGGCCGCATCGAATAAAAACTGGTGAGGTTTATTTTCTTGTTTTTGTCCACACCAGCTTATTTTCGAATTGCCAGTAGCAAGAAATTGGGAGCTTGTTGAATAAAGTGCTAGGGTTTCTGTCCCGAACAATTTATCCAACACATATATCTAAGTAGTACCCCTCCTTAGTACAATTTATGCAACATAATAATAATTATGAATGCGACTTTGCGACCTCATACTCCTCCCATACCCCTCATACCCCATACATGGCATGAGGAGAACCTGCACCGACAAAAATACGAATGCGACCTCATACTATTACCCCTCCCATACCCCACCCATACCCCAATACACAGAAATTTGGAGCTTGTTGAATAAAGTGCTAGGGTTTAAGTTTCAAGAAGAAAGGCAGGATGGCGAAGACGTTGACGATGCCAGCTTCTGGTTTGTCGCCAAGGAGACTCAGCTGCATATATCCAGGCAAATACAGTACTCACGATGTCGACATAGGCAGTCAACGATTATTCTCATCAAAATAGTGGATTTAACTTGGATTTAGGGAAGTCAGAGAAGAATAATCGTTGACATACACCCAGAGATGTTATTGTTGCTTGTTCAGCAGCCACAACTTGTAATATTAACTCTGTGTATTTGCTAATGCATCAGCAAGCCACGAATACTAAAGTAACTGGAACTGGCAGAGCCAGAGCAAGAGTCGGCGCGGCCTCATACCCCATACCCCAAATATGAATGCAACTTTGCGACCTCATACCCCTCATACCCTATACCCCATACCCCAAATATGAATGCATCATACCCCCGCACGAGAGAGAGAGAGAGAGAGAGAGAGAGAGAGAGAGAGAAACCGTCAGAGAGTCCTGGAACTGTCAAAGCCAGAGCAAGAGTCAGCACGGCCTCATACCCCTCCCATACCCCATACACCATACCCCTCATACCCCAAATATGAATGCGACCTCATACCCCAACCATACCCCCGCACGAAGAGAGAGAGAGAGAGAGAGAGAGAGAGAGAGAGAGACCGTCAGAGCGAGTACTGGAACTTGTCAGAACCAGAGCAAGAGTCGGCGTGGCCTCATACCCCTCCCATACCCCAAATATGAATGCAACTTTGCGACCTCATACCCCAACCATACCCCCGCACGAAGAGAGAGAGAGAGAGAGAGAGAGAGAGAGAGAGAGAGACCGTCAGAGAGAGTACTGGAACTGTCAGAGCCAGACCAAGAGTCGGCGCGGCCTCATACCCCTCCCATACCCCATACCCCCATACCCCTCATACCCCAAATATGAATGCAACTTTGCGACCTCAAACCCCTCCCATACCCCAATACACAGAAATTGGGAGCTTGTTAAATAAAGTGCTAGGGTTTCTGGGGCCGCATGGAATCTGTTTGAATTTACGCAAGGACTGATAGCAGTTTGAATTTACGCATAAACAAAAAGACAGAGTTGTAATGGTTGCTTGGTCAGCAGCCGCAACTTGTATAACTGTGTATTTGCTACTGCATCAGCAAGCCAGGAATACTAAAGTAACTGGAACTGTCAGAGCCAGAGCAAGAGTCGGCGCGGCCTAATACCCCTCCCATACCCCATACCCCTCATACCCCAAATATGAATGCACTCTCTCCTGTCCCATACACCGGGGTAACTATGATACCGGGGTATCATACCCCGGGGTATGATACCAACTTTGCGACCTCATAACCCACCTTGCCACGAATGCTGAAATCATAACGGATGTGCAAATAAACAAAAACACCGACATGTCAGTGTATGCTTGGTCAGCAGCCACAACTTGTATAACTCTGTGTTTGCGCTTATGCAAGCATGAGCAAGCCACAAATACTTAAGTCATAGAGATATAATAGGGTGGGTCCTACTTGATGTTTGAAACATGGAACATAAGCTGCTGAGGTCTATTTTTTTTTCTTTTCTTTTTTTGTCCACACCAGCTTAATCTCCACTGCCAGTAGCAAGCACTAAGTTTTTTTTTTTTTTTTTTTTTCTCCCTCCCTCAGAAGTAGTCGTAGTAATCGATAGTATTACCACAATCACTCTGGACAAGAAAGAATAAAAAATCAGACATAAGCAGACCAGACGGCAGCGGGAAATAGTAGAAGTAGTAGTAGCTGCATACCCCTCATACCCCATACCCTATACCCCTCATACACCAAGTATGAACAACAGTTACTTTGCGACCTCATACCCCTGCACGAGAGAGAGAGAGAGAGAGAGAGAGAGAGAGAGACCGTCAGAGAGAGTACTGGAACTGTCAGAGCCAGAGAAAGAGTCGGCGCGGCCTCATACCCCTCCCATACCCATACCCCTCATACCCCAAATATGAATGCTACTTTGCGACCTCATACCCCACCCATACCCCCGCACGAAGAGAGAGAGAGAGAGAGAGAGAGAGAGAGAGACCGTCGGAGAGAGTACTGGAACTGTCAGAGCTAGAGCAAGAGTCGGAGATGGCGCCAGAGTCATCGTCCATGATATCTTGGTCACCTACTTGAAAGAGAAAGATGCGTTTTGCATCAACACTTGGTAGAAAAAAAGGCAACGGGAAGGATAAACTAGTAAATAGCAGTAGAAGTAAATAGTAGTAGTAGTAGTAGTAGTAGTAGTAGTAGTAGTAGTAGTAGTAGTAGTAGTAGTAGTAGTAGTAGCCCCATACCCGTCCTATACCCCCCCATACCCTCCATACCCGCACAACAGGCTTGAGAGAGGAAGAGAGAGAGAGAGAGAGAGAGAAAGAGAGAGAGAGAGAGTGAAAGAGGGGGGGGGGGGGGGGGCGCCACACA
>WBZZ01005526.1:12500-15000 GCA_019918135.1 Paulinella micropora
TAATAATAATAATAAATAATAATAATAATAATAATAATAATAATAATTAATAATAATAATAATAATAATAATAATAATAATAATAATAATAATAATAATAATAATAATAATAATAATAATAATAATAATAATAATAATAATAATAATAATAATAATAATAATAATAATAATAATAATAATAATAATAATAATAATAATAATAATAATAATAATAATAATAATAATAATAAAAAAAAAAAAAAAAAATAATAATAATAATAATAATAATAATAATAATAATAATAATAATAATAATAATAATAATAATAATAATAATAATAATAATAATAATAATAATAATAATAATAATAATAATAATAAAAAATAATAATAATAATAATAATAATAATAATAATAATAATAATAATAATAATAATAATAATAATAATACTGATAAGGGGTACGGGAGGGGTATGGGAGGGGTATGATACCTATATTTTAATAACAATAATAATAATAATAATAATATTGGAGTGTTGACTGTGACATATTTGAGGGAAATTCCGATGAAAAAACCTAGTCACACTTGCTAAACAGAGTTCCAGCCCAATGGCCTCAAGGCGTTGAACTGTGACGCCAACTCATAACCCTTTGGTGGTAGATGCTGGGGAGGAGGGTCGTTGCGCGCGTAAAAGATCTTAAACTCCGCATATGCTGGTTGATAGCCCAGGACCCAGCAGACACCAGATGGTTATGGGTGGGGTTTCGAGGCAGCTCTAGCAACCGCGCTTGGTGTATGCACTTGCACATTCGGTGACGTCTTGCAAGAGGTTGCTGGGACTGCGGAATAACCTCGGCTTAGTGCAGTCTTGCCCTCAGGAGCTCCATCGGTGGCCCCGATCATCAGGCGAGAGACTGACACGGGGGGGTGGAGGACCTCGAACAAGGGTATTGGAGGCTTATGTCCGTTGAGGATATGCCATTAGCTGCATCAGTACGCCTCAGATATAATAATAATAATAATAATAATACGAGGGGAGTACGAAGAATTGACGATAAGCTCTAATGACACCCCCGCAAGGGCAGTTCCAACACTTCCAGACGGGCCGGTATGTTCAATGAAAATACTGGTCCAGACGGATCGGTATGTTCAATGAAAATACTGGTGGCACCGACGGGAATCGAACTGGCGACAGGGCCCAGATGGTAGAACTTGACCAATGGGCTATCACGTTGTCCATAAAATAATAATAATAATAATAATAATAATAATAATAATAATAATAATAATAATAATAACAATAATAATAATAATAATAATAATAATAATACTGATAAGGGGTATGGGAGGGTACGGGAGGGGTATGGAGTATGGGAGGGTACGGGAGGGGTATGGAGTATGGGAGGGTACGGGAGGGGTATGGAGGAGGGGTATGGAGGAGGGGTATGACACCTATATTTTTTTCAATAATAATAATAATAATCATGCCATAATAATCATAATAATAATAATAATAATAATAATAATAATAATAATAATAATAATACTGATAAGGGGTATGGGAGGGTACGGGAGGGGTCCCGGTATGAGAGGGGTATGATACATATATAATAATATTATAATACTAATAATACTAATAATAATAGTAATAATAATAATAATAATAATAATAATAATAATAATAATAATAATAATAATAATAATAATAATAATAATAATAATAATAACAAGCCCTATTTGAGATGTAAAAAAAAAGCAACCACTTCCAATTCGGATACCTGAGGTAATCGGGAAGCAACCGAGGATTGCCACGCGAGTAAGTAATGTAGCGCCTTCGGGTCTGCTACCTTACCGAAACCCGTGGGTCCGTGTTGTTGCTACCATCTCTACTGGTACCGATGCCGGAACCGGCCGGTGTCAACCGGCACCTGCCCACAGTTGACACCCGATTTCACTGGGCAAGACAACAATAATAATAATAATAACAATAATAATAATAATAATAATTTTAATAATAATAATAATAATAATAATAATAATAATAATAATAATAATAATAATAATAATAATAATAATAATAATAATAATAATAATAATAATAATAATAATAATAATAATAATAATAATAATAATAAAACACCGAGTCATGTTTGTGTGCAGAAAAGAGAAATTCAAAGCCGTATACCAATGCGAACCACATCGGCGAATGCAACATCGTCTCGGGCGCCACTGTCCAGCCTGGCCAGGACAACGAGGACACCGACGACGAGGACAAGGACGAGGAGGAGGAGGGGGGAAGAGGGAAGAAAAGTAAATCTAAAAACAAGAAGTCAAAGCAAATCAAAGTCCTGAAAAAAAAAATTAAAAAACTGGAAACAAAAGGTCATTGCAAAGACAAAGCCAAACAAAACACCCGAGGGGGAGCCGGAACCGTCACCAAAGAAGGAGGGAGAGAAGGAGGCAGAGGAAGAGCAGGAGCTGGAGCAGGCCGCAGACGCAGAGACAGCGGTCGAAACCATC
>WBZZ01005526.1:20000-30000 GCA_019918135.1 Paulinella micropora
GTTTGTTCAGATAAGAGCTGTTTCTGCTCAATAAGTTCATACAATGCGTCTATAAACCACGTTGTGTGGTCGAAGGAGTTTCCTTGTATTCAATGGGTACAGAAGCTGAAGCCCCTCACGTTGAGTTAATACCACGTGCGATGAAGTGGAACAAGAACATAACAGTGTTCTTGTTCTGGAAAGGTTGGAAACCAGCCCATAAGCATAAAGTCCTGTTGAAAATAATCCAGGACGAACGGGTAAAGTATGTCATGGTTACAGATAGCTGTAAATCAAACAGCATGTCCCATGACCACAGGGATACTCTTGGAACTTTGCTCTCTCAAGGGTTTTTCTTGAAATCATACCGAACTTGTGTTAAAGCAGCGGGAAGTGGACAGGTGTACGCGTTTCTGCTCATGGAACGCATTGCTAAGCAAGGTTGAGGCATAGCCAGTTATCAGGTAACCCTGCGAAGCCAGTTATCAGTTAGTAATAATAAAAAACAATAATAATAATAATGATAATAATAAAATACCCCTGTCATATCCCTTCATGCCTCATACCCCTCATACCCTTATACCCCATACCCATATACTCTCTCTCTCTGCACTGTAGTCCTCCAACGAAGAAGAGGGCCCTTGTAACCCAGCAGGGGACCAAGAAACTGCAGGGGCGGAACCAATGAGTCGGGGCCCTTCTACCCCTTGTACCCCAACAGAGGAAGTGGAAGGCGTGGAAGAAGAAGTGGAAGAAGAAGGATCAGGGACAACACCATGACAGTAATACTCTAAGTCCCTGCCGCCATTTTCTCTGTGTCCCTCATACTCCTCATTTTCTCTCTATGTCCCTCATACTCCTCATTTTTTCTATGTCCCTCATACGCTCATTTTCTCTCTAAGTCCCTCATACCCCTCATTTTCTCTATGTCCCTCGTACCCCTCATTTTCTCTATGTTCCTCATACTCTTTATTTTCTCTATCTCCCTCATACCTCTCAATTTCTCTCCATGTCCCTCATACCCCTCATTTTGTCTATGTCCCTCATACCCTTTATTTTCTCTATGTCCCTCATACCCCTCAATTTCTCTCTATGTCCCTCATACCCCTCATTTTGTCTATGTCCCTCATACCCCTCAATTTCTCTCTATGTCGCTCATACCCCTCATTTTCTCTCTATGTCCCTCATACCCCTCATTTTCTCTCTGTGTCCGTCATACCCCTCATTTTCTCTATGTCCCTCATACCCCTCATTTTCTCTATGTCCCTCATACCCCTCATTTTCTCTCTATGTCCCTCATACCACTCATTTTCTCTCTATGTCCCTCATACCCCCCTCATTTTCTCTCTATGTCCCTCATACCCCTCATTTTCTCTCTATGTCCCTCATACCCCTCATTTTCTCTATGTCCCTCATACCCCCCTCATTTTCTCTCTATGTCCCTCATACCCCTCATTTTCTCTCTATGTCCCTCATACCCCTCATTTTCTCTCTATGTTCCTCATACCCCTCATTTCCTCTGTGTCTTTCATACCCCTCATTTTCTCTGTGTCTTTCATACCCCTCAAATTTTCTCTATGTCCCTCATACCCCTCAAATTTTCTCTATGTCCCTCATACCCCTCATTTTCTCTATGTCCCTCATACCCCTCATTTTCTCTATGTCCGTCATACCCCTCATTTTCTCTATGTCCCTCATACCCCTCATTTTCTCTATGTCCCTCATACCCCTCATTTTCTCTCTGTTACTCACTGTTTTAATAAAATACTTGCCACTTTTAGAGCTTAAAAAAATTCAATCTCGATATCAAATTAATAATTGTAATTGATCCGGCAGTGGGACCATGTTGCGTATCTTATTAATAAATAAATCTGATACCCCTGCTAATAAATATTCTTCATACCCCATCTGATACCCCGGCTAATAAATTTTCTCTAAGTTCCTCATACCCTGATACCCCTGCTAATAAATTTTCTCCAAGTCCCTCATACCCCATCTGATACCCCGGCTAATAAATTTTTTCTAAGTCCCTCATACCCCATCTGATACCCCTGCTAATAAATTTTCTCGAAGTCCCTCATACCCCATCTGATATCGATACCCCTGCTAATAAATTTTCTCCAAGTCCCTCATACCCCATCTGATACCCCGGCTAATAAATTTTCTCCAAGTCCCTCATACCCCATCTGGGGGTTTCATACCCCATCTTGCACCTCATGCTATCTAATAAATTTTCTTCCAAGTCCCTGAGGGGTATCATACCCCCCCCCCCCCCCCCCCCCCCTAATAAATTTTCTCCAAGTCCCTGAGCGGTATGAGGTCGATACCCCTCATACCCCTGATACCCCCCCCCCCCCCCCCCCCCCCCCCCATACCCATGAGGGTATAATACCCCTTCTCTCTCATACCCCTCATACCTCAGGGGTATCATACCGGGTATCATACCCGGGTATGGAGGGGTATCGTTTGGCTGTGATCCGGGATTGGAAAGGATGAAACGGTCCTTGGCAAGAAAGTTTTATTGTGGAAACATGAGTAGGGATGTTGAGAGGTCATCAACGGCTGTGCGCCGTGCCAGAGGGCAAAGACACCATATGATGCAAACAAGGGTTTGCTGGGGCAATACGAGGTCACGAGTGATATCTTCGAGACGGTACATAGAAGGGGGATTCAAGTATATCCTTACGGCTATCGACCGAGCGTCGAATTATGTGATTACAGTGCCCACGAAGGATGAAACCAAGGAGACAACCGCAAAGGAACTTATTGATCACGTCTTCAGCAGGATTGGGGTCCCGAGGAGGATCATCTCGGATCGAGGGAGTTCGTTTATTAACTGGCTCTCTAATGAGCTCAGTGCGTATTTCGGATTTTAGTGGAACTACGTCACAGCGTACAACCCAATGGCTAATGGAAAGATTGAACGGATGCACAAGACCATGAAGGAGTCGTTGAAGATATACTGTCAGGACAATCAGAAGGCTTGGCCGGAGACGGTGCAGGCTTTCACGTTTGCGGTCAACAACTTGGGATCTTCATCTTTGGGGGCAAACGTTTGCCTTTGCCCAAACCAGTACACAGAAGGGTGTTGAACACACCCACGGATTTTTTCAAAGACACTGCGCTATACGACCCAACGGAACTGATGGCATGTCGCTTGCGGCACTACCAGGACATTGCAATTACCAAAAAAAAGGTTTTTTTTTTTTTTTTTTTTTTTTTTTTTTTTTTTTTTTGTCATTTTGTAATGATTATGTCACAATTTTTGTGACATTACGTACAGCAACATTATCACAAAAGTACTTTTGTGATAATGTTGCTGTACGTCATGTCACAAAAATTGTGACATAATCATTACAAAATGACAAAAAAAAAGCAATTTTTTGTGTGAATTGCAATGTCCTGGTAGTGCGGGCCATTGCGGAGGAGGAGCACATCGTGCGGAAGCAGCGGGAGCTTCGAGGCTGACATGCGACGCAAGGATGCTAGGGGGCAACAGAAATTCCGGCACGTTGAGTTCAATGTGGGGGACACCGTCTTGTTATATGTCCCGAGCATTTCAGTGGACGTGTCGGTGAAGTTATACGAGAAGTGGCAGGGGCCATATCAGGCGGTGCAGCAGACAGCGGCGTACAATTACAAAATCCGTCATCAACGGACGAGCAAGGAACAGATCGTACATGTGCAGCGGTTGGTTAAGTTCTCACCGTTCTTATTGGACTATGAAACGGACGCGCAGGCACTGGCGCGCACGGCGGATGACTGGGGCAACCCGTCGGCCGACAGCGGGCGGAGGAGATTGCGAGGCTGAGGGACCAGCTTCTATATGAGCCGGAGGAGGAGGAGGAGAAGCAAAGATTGTGGGATGCAATTACGGAGCTGGCCCATGAACGAGCGTCAAGAAGGCAACGCCAAGGGGGGAATGACGCAGGCAACAAGGAGGAAGCTAAGAAAAGGAAGGAGGAGCCAGGTGGCACGGTAGGAACGCCACAGCAGGAAGCGAAGAAGGAGGAGAAAGTGAGGGAAGAGAAGCAAAGGGCACAACCGGCTCGTCCAAGACCTCCACCAGAGGGTCAGGATGGAGGCGGACTGCGGCCACGGTCGGAGAAGTGGGTGGAGGGCCCAGCCAAAATTGATAAAATTCACTGGCGAGTCGGCAAGTGCTACCTGATGCGGCCGGCGGCCAGGGAGGTCGCGGACGACACGATGGATGACTTTTACGTCATGCGGATACTGAAGGTTGGTGGACGTACAAGGTCCAAGGCGGCGGTGGGCATTGCTCCGGTAATGCAGTTTTGGAGGAGCGGTGATGAGACGAACTTTGAGAAGAGCGCCGGTTCAGTGCAGTTTTTCTGGAGAACTGGGAGCAAAAACGGGAAACATGGGACGTAAGTATCCAGTTGAACGACAAGGACCACACACCTTATACGGTGCAGTCGAGACCTAGGATGGTCCTGGATATACCTTTTGACCTCACGGAGGATCGGCAAATCCCCACCATCATCTGGGATGAGGTGGAGGAGAAAGGCCTGCCCTTTGAGATCATCGGGGCGCCACCGGCAAAGGTGGGATCGAGGGGGAGGAAACGTCCCTCGGGGCCGGAAAGGAAGGCGAGGAAGGGAAGAAGATGAGAAAGAAGAGAGAGAAGAAGAGTGTGTGTGTGTGTGTGCGTGAGAGAGAGAGAGAGAGAGAGAAAGAGAGAGAGAGAGAGAGAGAGAGAGAGGAAGAAAGAGACAAGATGATGACCGAGTCCGGGGTGGTGCGCCCGGGGGAAACGGCTAATTATAATGATACCCACGGATCAATTGATCCATAAGTGTATGGTATACACTGGTAACGCGCAGGGACGCGAGGGTATGGATATTATTGTCTGAATTGGACTTGGATAAGTCAGCTCTGGACATTATGGGATGCATCCAGGGATCACGATGCTAATCGTGCACTTTCATATGCTGGTTGTAAGCAACGCATGAAAAGTGCACGACAACTATATTTGCATGGCAAAATTGTTCCCTTTTTGGCTTAATGGACATGCCGCGCGATGCGCGATGACGGATAATTAACATGGTGCGCGTAAGGACGCGAAGAGATACATTTCAGTCAGCACGATGCTAATTGTGTTCCTTCATGGGCTCGCTAGAGGCAAACACATCAAAATACACGACAGCTTTCTCTAACCGCCTTTTGGCTTACTGGATTTTGCGCGCGGTGCGCGATGACGGATAATCTTATCTCGCGCGTTGCGCGACGGTATAATTCTTTTCCGCGTACGGACGGGAAGATATATATTTATTCCGCGCAGGGACGCGATGAAAGGCTTACGAGCCTTAAAGGTTCTCATAATAACCCGCCAGGGAGCGAGGTCATCAACGTAGCAGGACTGATCACCCTCACGTCTACTTATATATTCACCCTCAGCCTGCGGTGGCACAATAAGGGTAAGCGTACGGAGTACGAACATGGCACGGACGGAATGAGGAGATGAGAGATGAGAAGAGAGATGAAAGATGATTGAGAGAAGAGAATGGGAGGGGGTAATGCAAATACACCCACAGGTACCGCTGAGGGCAACGGGCCCATGAGGCAGTCACAGCCACGGTACACTTGGAAATGGAATTTATTTTATTTTGCCGCGCAGGGACGCGAGGACGGCGGAACGCCGAATGGAAGACACTCACCGCTCGGCATGCGGATCGAGGGATATATATGAACTAATAACAATCAGGGCACGGGGAGACCAAACGGAAGGCGGAATGATGGACGGCGGAATAGGGGGGAGAGGGGATAGATTATAGGACGGATAGTAATAGAGTTGGATAGGACGGATAGTAATAGAGTTGGATAGATGATAGGACTGAAAGTGATAGATATGGATAGATTATAGCATGGATAATGATAGGGATAGGAAGGTGGGACGACACGTGGCAGTGGGAAGACGACCTGGACGAACGGGGGAACTGGACGGAAAAGGAGGGGGAAAACTATTATGAAAGGCAGGACGGGGGAATGTGATAGTGGGACAGGTTTTTCTTTTAAGTGGTACTCGGGATCGTTTCAAGCATGGAGTGCTAGCGCCGGGGGGACGGCGGTGGGGGATATCAAAGGCTTGGCGGGGGGGGCCTTCCCTTAGCGACGTCTTGAGTCACTCCTGGGCTACAAGCCGGGACTACAGCGTCACCTGGGGCCTTAAATGGATAAAAGTTTTTAACTGATTGTTTTTCAAATTCCCACGAGTTTCATGGCAATTTTCAGTGACCCAGCGGAGGACGGAGGATAAGGATTGTTTTTCAAATTCCCACGAGTTTCATGGCAATTTTCAGTGACCCAGCGGAGGACGGAGGATAAGGATTGTTTTTAAGATTCCCACGAGTTTCATTGCAACTTGAAATGTTGTTTTTCACGGATTAGCGATTTTACACAAGGAGGCTTATGCAAAATCATATTGGAAGGGAGGATGTCAAGCGGCGACTAAGTTGAAATATGTTTTCACGGATTCGAGATTTTACATAAGAAGGCTTATGCAAAATCATATTGGAGGGGAGGATGTCAAGCGGCGACTTGAAATATGGGTTTCCACGGATTAGCGATTTACACATTTATGCAAAATCGGAGTGAGGGGGAGGTATGGGATGGTCAATTCGCACAATCATAAAGTGGCAGCTTATACACGAAGGGATTCGTGAAAAATCCTTTTGGACGCCGATGGGGCGGAACGGGAAATACGGCGGAATCATTGGATTTTTACAGGCATAAACGGAAATTATTAATAACTACCCGGGGGTAGTATAGTCCCACTAGGTGGGAGGGACGATGAGTGAATTTAGAGTAACACGGGGGTGCAATTTTTTCCGAGGGATTAGGGTCTGGTCACCGACAGTCACTCAGATAATTTTTCACATTCTATCCCGGTTTGGTGCGGCAGGTCTTGACTCGATTTCTCGCGCATCCTGACGAGGGCCCGCTCGAGGGGGAGAGGGGATTATGCCGGCCCACCCGGTATATAATGGCATTACCTAATGTTCCGGTCTGTTCGGTTATCCTTGGCTTGGAGAGTACGGAGTCCCTTCTACGTTAGGTATTCCTCATTCTACAAGTCGTTAGATAGTTGTTATATTATTAAATATTGAGTCACTGTAACATTCTATTTTTTCCGATCTCACAAGACCCAAGTTTTGCAAGGAAAATTTGTTGCACAGAAATGAAATTTTATTCAAAAAATTTGTACATGTGTTCTGAACACCTATCCTATCGAAGTGTGGAACGCAAATATCACAAAACATAGAAGGGGCTACAACTTCATATCAACAACGAAAACGAGTGCACACACAACATTTTTCAGCCAAAAAATGCACGAAAATAGCGAGAACGACACCGTAAAAATCGGCTGAAAAATGTGAGGGCTGGCGTGAACAACAAGCAAAAGTTGTGTCAAATCGGGGGAACGATAGGCTTCTAAACCAGGATGTTTCAGAAGCTGAGCTTGTAGTATATGATAGAGCCTGCGGCATAACTTGAATTTTCCCCTACATATTTTTTAACAGTTTTTATTGAGTTTTCACACGGTTTCTTTTTTATAAAACTATTTTCACTTAGACCGTGGCAGTGTTGTCTTTGCCAGAATGCATAGTGTGCAGACATAGTGTGCCACGGACACCGTGCCATTGTCATGAATTTTGCGTTGGGGAGAATTTCAATATGTGTACTTTCAAATCAGTAAAACTGGAAAAAAAGTACATTCATAACTATAAAACTGCAAAAACCTATCTTCCCCCCGATTTATTCACATGCCATCGACATATGTAATATTACTGCTGCGGCTCAGTTAACTTGAACTATATATATACAAGTAATTGTTATTATTAATAAAAATATTATTATTGTCTATGTGCCTGTGCCTGGATACCATATGGTATCAAGAATCACATGACTTCCGGACCTAAAAAAAAAAAAAAAATCAAAAAATTTATTAATAATACTAATAAATATTGTTTTTCAATTATCAAAAGTAAGAATAATTTATTACAAATTTTTTGGAGGCCGCTGCCTCAGTGTCTGGTTTCCAACGCGCTTAAGTAAAAAAAGGATCTGATACCATGTGGTAACAAAAAAAAAAAAAAACGTACTTCAAAGCGATGGAAATTAAGCCCGCTGCTTTTTTTTTCTTTCGGTTTTCCGTTTTGTTTATGCCAGGCATGACACGTTCTGCCTTCACGCTGCACAGTGGCATCTCAGGACCGCAGGAGGCGCAATAAAAACTCGTCATGGAGACCTTCTTTGCTGTGTAAGCATACAAACGGACTCGGCATCTACGTCTTTTCGGCCTCTCCGTACTCTCGGAATATGCTCTTCCTACCTGCTGCTTCTTTTTGACTTTGTCGGACATGATGGCTAAGGGGTACCTACACAGTTCCATGCATTTTGGGGCCCCAGGTTGGGCAGGAGCGTTGGGTTCAGAAGGGGGGACAGAGGGGCGGTCAGAATCAGGAGGAACACCTTGTTTGAGGAGGGACGAAGCAAGCACAGATTTGAAATACCAGGGCCTATCGTCGCCTTTCATCATATTGAGGTTGGCCAATGAGGACTGGCTTAAAAACAGAAATGTTTGTACGCATTTGTGACAATAAAGTCAAGCAAAATCATGAAGTCGACCTTGCGCCAGTCATTCATAATAAAGGACAGATTGAGAGAGTTCGACCCGTGTCGGCACGAGAACATATCCACTGCATTAAACGCTGAATAATACAACGCCACAGCCTCGCACCTTGGGACACGGGGTACGGTCTTACTAAAACGGGCATTACGCGGCTTACCAGGCAAGGTTGTGGAACATGTGGCAATAATTTGCTGCTGATTATGGTCGTTTTGGTTGACTGCCAGGAGCTTTACCCCATCCTTTTCGCATGTGGCTGAGGCCAAATCACCCTTCTCTCCCCCCCGTAAACCCCAAAGTAGCCGCACAGGAAAGCCAGAGTGAGCCGTCTTCACCATTCCAACAAAATCGACAACCCTTTTCTTCATCTCGATTGCTGTTTTGCAAGAAGCGAACCACGAGTCCCCAACGAAGATTCGACCTGTTCCCCACCATGGCTTGGATAATCGTAATGTAGTTGCAGATTTAACAACAAACTCATGGGCGTATTGCTTCTGCCTATCCCTATCCTTACCCTCCACCAATTCCATGGCAATGCAGACCCCCGTTTCAACATCGCAGGCGGTGTGGTACTCCCTTCCCACAGGGATTGGCTTGCGGGGGACGATCATTTGGCCAGGCATTCCGTCTCCCGTAAATTGTCCCATACTCTCATCAATCGTAATGACTGCTCCTGGAACGATGGCTGCCCTTGCCTTTGCATCAACAACCTCAGCGAAAGCGCGAATCGGTAAAAAAGGATCAGCATCAGTTGGGGGGGGACCAGTTCGTAAGCGCTTCAGTATGGTGTCGAATCTGTTCAGGGCCATATACTCTCCAAAACCATCCCCTGGCAGTCCGTCTGTACCCTCACCATCCTTGGGTGCCCAGTGTGACCTCCTGCGACCCCTGTCCGCCAATGAAATGCGAAGCGACAGCCCCAAAAAAACCATGAATTCTTCTGTTGTCAATGCCCTGGCTAATCTGTGATTTTCCTGCTTCGTTAGCTCCCGGTTGGTAAGTTGTAAGATGGTTGTAACAGCAGACATCGGGAAAAAATGAAGAAAGTGTCTACAAGTAGGAAAAATGCAACAACAACAACAACAACAACAACAAAAAAAAAACATAATAATAAATAAATTAGCAATTGCGAAATATTTTGTATCAAAGTGGACACCATGTTTGCATACAACAAGGACAAGAAAAAGTAAGTTGAAAATTTATTTTGATTAAGGTTTTTCTCTGAAGCAACAAAACAATATTCAATGAAAATTACATACACATGTAAAGAAAGTGTAAAGGGTGTTGGGCTATACTGGAATAGTGAAAAGAAAGCGAAACAACAGAGAGAGGAGGTGGGACGTGAGTGGGGAGACATCAAACTTGCCTTCC
>WBZZ01005526.1:37500-50000 GCA_019918135.1 Paulinella micropora
TGTTCCTTCTCGCAAGCAACAGTTAGTGGTGGCTTGTCGACTCGGGTCTCGGGAGCAGAGCAGTGCATACAAGCAAAATCTCAGAACCCAGGACAAGTTGAAATTGATACCTCAAGCTTTCACATGCTTTGATGGTTTCTACACCCGTAAGGCTCCGATACAATACGCGAACCTTATTGATATGCTTGTCGGGCTGGGTCATGATGATGAGCCGGACACAGTCACGTATGAAAGAACGGGACTAGACGATTTGTCCGAGGAAGATTTGAGTTTGGAGGAGGACTTAGCGCCCCTCAAGGAGCATAAGAAGATGTCGGAGGAAGATTTCCAAGCGGCGGCGCGGAAAGTTTTAGAAGAAGGAGTGGGTTCGGAGAGAGAGAAGGCGTTTCTCAAAGCTAAGATGGAGGCGCACAGAGAAATTTTCGACCCTCCTCGGGCAGGTGGTGTAAAGTCGGATGACTTCACTGCTGTCATTTACAAGATACCGGGTGCGGAGCCATCTCCGGCACCACGGAGGGCAAATTTGAGCATACATGAGGCAAAAATAGCGGAGGAGAATGTGAGACAGTTGCTCGATGAGGACTTTATTGAGAGATCTACATCTCCAATTGTCTCTCAACCGAAAATCGTCCCTAAGCCAGGAGGAGAATGGCGCTTGACGATCAATTATGCCCGTGTGAATAAGGTGCTAGAGGAAGAGAGAAATCCTCTGCCGACCTTAGAAGAAGGCAGAAGGGTGCTGCGGAATGCTAAATTCTATTCGGTCATTGACCTTAAGAACGGCTTCTGGCAGATACCACTGGAAGAGAAATCCAGATGGCTGACTGCATTCGTTGTGGGTATGGAAATATACCAGTGGAAGGTGCTTCCAATGAGACTCAAACAGGCCCCGGGGCTCTTTCAGGCGATGCAGAAGATGTTGAGCGGTCAATATGACGACCAGTCGGAGGATGGTTTTATGAGAAGGAGAGGACAGAAGGCGGGAGAATATGCATTTTGTTACATCGATGACATCATCGTATACTCTAACACAATGGAAGAGCATATCGATCACTTGTCAGATGTCTTCAGGCGCATCGGAGCATTTGGCCTGAAATGCAACCTAAAGAAATGTCAGCTTGCCAGGACAAGTGTGACGTATTTGGGTTACGAGATTTCTCATAATAGGGTCTCGATATCGCGCGAGAAGAGGGAGGAGATCATGAGTAGACAGTTGCCAAAGAATCGCACAGAGTTACACTCTTTTCTTGCGATGGCACAGTACTACAGCCAGTTCATACCCGATTGGGGTGCAACTCGGGCTAAGCTGGAGAAGATGATTGATTTTGGAGACTTTGAGAAGTGGGATGAGGAGGCTTTGCAGGCGTTTAATACGCTCAAAGATCTCATTTACAAAGATCCCAAGGACGGCGGATTAGTACTTATGATGCCCGACTTTACGAAGCCGTTCGTAGTCGACACGGATGCATCTAAGTTTGCGATTGGCGCGGTGCTGCAACAGGAAGATGAGGAGAAAAAGTTGCGCCCGATCATGTTTATTAGTAGAAAGCTGTGTGCGGCGGAGCGAAATTACTGCACGCGACAGAGGGAGGCGTTGGCAGTAGTATGGGCTCTCAAGAGGCTCAGAGAATACTTGTGGGGAGGACCTCTATTCACGGTTAGGACCGATCATCACAACCTTCTTTGGTTGATGAATCACGAACAAACCGGCCGTTTGGCGCGGTGGCAAGCTTTCTTGTCATGTTTCAATTTCACGATGGTCTACTTACCGGGAAAGCGAAACGTAGTCGCTGATAGCCTTTCCAGGCTAGAGTTTCAGTCGGAGGTGTCGGCTCTCGTATCATCAGTGGAGATGATGGACATGTCCACGGACAAGGTATACGAGGTGAGCCACATAGAGGCGATGCAGATGGCAAGAGGCGTTCGTTATGACCGCACGGGTCTACGATATAGTCCTCAAGGCCCGGAGCATGGCATATGCTGTGATGCGCATGTTCTCGAAGACGCTGAGTGGTCTTATGAGGCATACGAGAACGCGAAGGCGAATATAAAAGAAGAGGAGGAGACGACTGAGGTCTGTACTGAACATCCACAGGAAAATCGAAGCGAGCTTGATGAAGACCCGGAAAGGGTAGGAGTAAGGTTGGAGGACGGTACTATCGCCTCGCCTACCGCGTGGAGGCAGCAACAGGCGACGGATCCGGAGTTCAAGGAGCTCATAACGTTATACAAGAACCCTAATGAGCTTAAAAAGACTCCACAGATCAAAGATCAGATGAAGGAGATGGCGTGGAGAGATGGGCTATTGTGGTACAAGGGCCAGCATGGCAAATTTGCATCACAGCCTGACAAATGGACTCTCTGGGTACCAGAGAAGTTGAGGCGCTTTATATATGTCGCAGCCCATAACTGCCCCTTACTGGCACATCCGGGTCGACAAAGAACTCATTGGTTCATAGCGAGGCGATTTTGGTGGAAAGGGATGAAGGAGGAGATAGACAGGGAAGTGGACGCATGCATCCCATGCAAAACCACAAAGACACCGCTGAAGGCGAACTTTGGCCTGATCGGTACATTCCCGTTACACGCCGGGATGTTTGAATTTTTACACATCGATCATGTGGGACCTTTCCCCGAATCGGCAGAAGGGTACAGATACCTTCTTACCGCAATAGATCGAGCCACCAATTATGTCTGGGTTGTTCCTGTTAAGGACGCTACAGGCAAGACAACTGCGGAGGCTCTGATCGATAGGATCGTCTCGCAGATCGGAGTGCCTAGAAAGATATGTTCTGATCGAGGTTCTGACTTTAATAATGAAGTCATCGACAGACTATCTAAGTACTACGGGATGAAATGGCAATATGTTACTGCCTATAACCCGAGAGCGAATGGCAAGATCGAGTGGGTACATAGACCTCTCAAAGCCTCGCTTAAGATGTACTGTATGAAGAAGGAGAATCAGAGAGCCTGGGTGGAGGCAGCACCTTCATTTGCCTTTGCAATGAACTGTCTACCCTCATCGGCATAAGGAGGAGCCAGGAGCTCAGTCTCGCCATATCAATTGGTTTACGGCCGAGAGCCTAATATCCCAACCTCACTTCTGCATCCAAAGGACACTTGGGCAGATGAGGATGAGTTGTTCGGGATGAGACTAAGAGCGAAGATGGAGGCGGAACAAATAGTTGCGGCGCACAGGGAGGCGGAGCGCAGAAAGACTGACGCACAAGGAGTGCGACAAGCGCACTTAGATCCGTTTCCAGGTTGGGGATATTGTACTCTTGTACCATCCTCAAGTCCCTAAGGGGGTTAGCTCTAAGCTGTTTACCCACTGGAAAGGACCATACCAGATCATGGAGCAGATGGGACCTCTGAATTATAAGATCAGGGGTAGAGGGAAGATGCAGATTGTGAATGTTCGAAGGCTGATCAAATATGACCCCTTCTTACTTGAGGATGAATCCGTTGAGGAGGCGTTGAAACGGATGAAGGAGGACTTCCAAGAGGTACCGCCTATACAGAAGGAGGATACCTTAGAGGAGGAGAATGCTTATCGGGCACCGGTCACGGAGAAGGAGGAGACCGAGAAGGAGAGTAAGGAAGACTCAAACCGCAAAAGCGCGGCGGGGACTCAGTCTAAAGCCCCCATAGTCCGCGGCGGTACGAAGGAGAAGTTCACGGAGGCGCAGAGGAGGAGAGCGCAAAACGATCTCATCTTCGACCAACCGAGGAAGGTGGCAAGGTCGACGCGAGCGACGGATGTCCATGGAGGAGGAGGGGAGAAGGACACTAACCCGAACGCGGGTAATGTGGACATTCGACATGTGCGATGGAAGGAAGGAGAGGCGATTGCGGCCATCAAGTGGGTCCGAGACGCTTTTTATCTGTTGAGACCGGCAGAATCTCATGATGCCGATGACACTCTCTCAGATCTTTATCTCATGCGAGCTGTGGCGGTCCCGCAGACTACACGGGCAGCACGGACATCGAAGAGATCCTTAGCAGCAAAAACGATACATCCGGTACTCCATTTTTGGAGAAGCATGGACCCTGTTGAGGATCCAAAAGCTAGATAATATTTACCGGTGTACAAAGACGCGAAAAATCTCGAGACATGGGATGATACTATTACCCTTCGAGACAAAGACCACACTGCGTGGACTATTCAGTCACTGCCTAGAGGAGTGCTTGATATTCCTTTTGACTTATCTTTGGGCGCCATCCCTAACAAAATATGGGACATTCTGGAGGAGTCGAAGTTTGACTTGACTTTTGTTGGCGGCCCGCCAGCTGGCAAAGGGGTTCGCGCAAGGCGACGAAGGCAGTAAGTGACATTTTTTTCTTCAAGTTTATCACGCGTCGGACATTGAAAGCTGCATGTGGATTAATCTCATAGTGCCCATGTCAGATCATGTCTTATTAAAATATTTTTATACCATTGTTGTTACTTGGCATTTTTCTCGCAACATATGAGTGCGAGGGTCAATCGGCAAATGGATACGACACCGTATAAGGGGATCGCTTGTGAGTTTAGCGATGGTGTTCCTGGTACGACCCTGCTTCAAGTATCCAGGGTGATGTTCTCAAAAAATGTTCTCATAGTAGACATATTAAATTTTTTTCTTTGGATATACTTAATATCGTCATACCAGCACGGTCCGTCTCTACTTGTGTCGGCATATCGCATGGTCGGGCTCACTCACCCCGGCTTTGGATATAGTTATTAGGTCTGGCCCCCTAGTACTATATTAAGGTAACCGATTGAATACAAGGGTATGTTATTAAAAGACAATGTATTTACTGATCGGAAGTGTTTTTGGAGCAGAAAAATTATAACGCTGCTTTTATTGCAATAGTAATACTATTTGTTCTTGACATACTGCCTCAGAATTAAGTTACGGGGGGGACAACAAGTGTGGAAGGAGGAGTTTTTATTTACAAAAACGAGGCTGGAGATTTATAGTTGACTCGTGTCTGGCGTATGCGTTTTATATATCCACTGCACTGTCTATCCGTGGGTTAATGCACTTAGTTGCGACACCCCGTAGCGTTTGTGCAGAAAAGAAATCAGCAATTATATGACGAAAATATTGCATATTTCCGTCAAAAAAACGGGAAGGGGTACTGTAGGCATCACCCCCCGGATAGCCGGTAAAAAGTACCCTTTTTCTGGTGTCAGGTGCACCTAGTTTTTTCCCATTATTTTCAATATCGTTTGGCCGGATTTGACCTAATGCCATTTTAACCTTGGTCTGTTGCCGTTTTCTTTTCGGCTTCACTGAGCCAATATAACGAGACATCATTCTCTTTTGGGGATTTGTGTCTGGTTGTATTACCGACTTTTTATTGAGCTATCTTCGGGGATTGTAACAGTTTTGAGTCCTGAGTTATGAATAGAATATGAGAAAAGAATCGATATAGTTATTTCTTAGCCTTGCCCTTAGCCTTGACGTTAAAAAATCGTTCGTGTTTTTTTTCGAGAGATCCACATGGCATACAGTCAGGGCACCACCAAAGCGTACATATGTACATACATACATACATACATAACATACATAACATACATAACATGCATGCATGCATGCATACATGCATGCATACGTACATACATACATACATACATACATACACATACATACATACATGCATGAGTACTTCTGCATGCATGAGTACTTGCATGCATGCCTGCATGCATGCATGCATATATACATACATACATACATACATACATACTAGAAATACATACATACATACATATGTACATAAATACATACATACATACATACATACAGACATACATATGTACATAAATACATGAATACATACATATATACATACATACATACATACATATGTACATACATACATACATACATACATAGACACACACACACACATAGACAGACAGACAGACAGACAGACACACACACACACACAGAAAACACACACAAACAGACACACACACACACACGCACACACACACACACAGACAGACAGGCAGACAGACAGGCAGGCAGGCAGGCAGACAGACAGACAGACAGCACAGACAGACAGACAGACGGACTGTCTGAGACAGACAGACAGACAGACAGACAGTACTAGTCTGAGACAGAGACAGAAAGACGGACAGACAGACAGGCAGACACACACAGTGACACACACACACACACACTCACACACACACACACAATCTCTCTCTCTCTCTCTCTCTCACACACACAGACGGTGCTTAAGTGGAATCAAAAATTATTTTTTGTGTGGGAAAGAAAATAGAAAAGTGTGTGGTGGAAAGAAAATAGCGCAAGGTGTGAACCACAATGCAAAAAAAACTTTGAGGCAGAAGAAACAACCCCCCAAAAGTTAGAGATAACCTTTGTTGGAGGCAAAAAATACAAGAAATAAAAAGTTCCTGCTAATTTTTTTCCAAGTCCAAACCAGTCAAACCCACCTATGATTTCACGGGCAGTGCCACCCACACGTTTTTGCTTGACATGAAGATGCAGCTTCAGAGCTCCTAGAAAAGATATTTTCGTTATGTTGCAGTCACAAAGCCACAGCTACCATCATGGCAGATTCAAAGGTTCAAAGGTGTGCCTTGAAGCCGCTAAGCATCGATCGCGCGCAGCTGGTATATCAAAACAACGCCCATCCCTTAGCAAATAAATCCACACCAACTGCTGCTCGCTGGTGAATGCTTACAAGCACGCAGCACGCCGAAACCACTTTCACAACTTCCAGGCTTACTGTACCTAAAAATGCACAAAAACCTGTGACGTGAAAAAAACAAAACTGATGAACTTACTCCTACGGGTCCTACGAATGTCCCCAGCTACTTAGTTTTGCAATCCAACACCTACAGCGCACAAGCTCAATCAGATCACCTTCACCACCCCTTTGAAACCCAGGACCGACTTTTTAAGAAAGACTGACTTTTGCGTGTGGGTGGCTAGATTACACAACTTTAGAAACGAAACCAACGCCCTTGCGAGGAATGTGAGGCGACAGTAGTCACTAGTACTGACACTTGTCGAGGTCAGTCTTTCAGTACGTTTGGGAACGCCTCCAGGCTGTCACGGACTTTTTGTTTGTGGATTACGGACGTACAGTAAAGTGCAGGGAAAGCTACAGGGGGGCTGTAACTTTCCCCACTACACCCCCTTTTTTCGTACCGCAAAGTACCATATCACCGGGAAGGGGTGTAACAAAAAACCAGATTTTTTTTTAGTCTAGGTCGAAATTATCATTATTATGTTATGTTACGCCTGTAACTTTTCCCTGCCCTTTAAACGTAGTAGGTCTGGGTAGGCCATGTGGACAAAGAATATTATTACAGGTCTGGGTAGGCCACGTGGAAAAAGAATATTGAACGGGTTTTGTGGTTTGGTCCAGCCCAATGGTGGATTTCAATAGATGACTGTCGCGACTTCCCGCCCAATGTCTGGTGGATTTCAATAGATCTCGAGTCGCCAGAAGACTTTTATGCGCGACTCTTTTGATTGTCACAATCGTCGTTCACAGTTACCACATAAATCTCACTCGTATTCCTTTTGTGACCACGCTTGATGTCTCAGCAGTTGGCTCCGTCCAAGCAACCCCTGTCCGACAGTACTTCCGACAAGACCATTGCACCTGGATGTATCCTCATCTCCAAAACTGAGGACCCCAAGGTCAACATCAGGGAGTATCGTGACCTCTTGTCCCCAGCCATGCGACTCAAGCACAGGAGGCTGCCAAGGAAGCTTGATAACCTCGACGACGGCGACGACTTGTGCTGCTCGCTGGATCAGGACAAGGACAACATGCAACGATCACGCAAGTTGGAGCGTGTTCTCTGCAACCTGCGCTTCCGGGAGCTTTTATGAAAGCTCTGCGCATCTGGACTTCATCTAGACTTTTGAACCATCTATTCCTCCAGGAGCATCTCTAAACGACTCTTCTGACCACTACGCGTGAAGACAATCCTTCGCTCACTCTTTGCACCAACTACATATCCGTGGTTTTTTTTTTTTTTTTTTTTTTTTTTTTTTTTTTTTTTAAGTTTTCGGCTACTTTCGTAGACCATATTCATATATTTATATTAGACCATGCTTAGATATTTATATATTTATATATTTGCACACCCAGGCCGAATGTTACGTGGATTCGTTGATGTACATAATATAAGTGTCACAACACGCCCGATCACGACCATCCGACGTGCCCTCTGATTTCCCCCGTCCTGGGCTAACTATTGTGTTAGGTAGTGGTTCGGCTCGGTTGATCGAACCTGGGAAAGGACTAAAGCGCAACAACGAAAGATAATCTACAACCAAAACAAAACCCCGTATTCAACAACAGCAAAAAACCTTACTTCGTCCAACGCGGCAAATAGCGAACACTCCTTGGACAAAAGACACCAAATCAGAACGTGGTGCCTGGCAGACTATCACTTAGGCGTTGGGTCGGCCGTCTGAATGCTTCCTACTGTCACAAGACGTAGACGTTTAGGAATAGTTTACGCAGTGTACGCAGTGGTATAATTTATTTTATTAGTATTACATAATTAATTGTAATGCTTTGTACTTTGCTAGAGCATCACAGAATAATACTTACTTACAATATTTACTTACAAGCACGTAATTGCACTCATTCATATCTCTTCGCCTAGGTATAAACTATATTTGGAAGTCTCTGCACGAGGCTGGTGAAGTAGTGATACCGAAACAAGAGATCGACAATTTTTTGAAAATAAAGTTTTTTTTTAAAAATAAAGTTGACCGTTGCACACACTTAAGTGGTGATTAAAGTACTCATACATTGCAGTGGTGACTAATACATTGCCTACCGTTGATTCATTTATTACATAGTGAAGCGGAATTAGGAACGCGTATTCTACACATAAAGTGGAACATGTTAATAATCTACTGAAATAATAATGAAGTCAAGGTGAACGTATCCGGGTTGCAAAAAACGTGGTTTATGTTTGTCCAGCAGCGATAATATTAATACCTAGCCCTACGAAAAGCAAGCGTTTTTTCACTTAAGGGTTAATATTAACATAATATATATGATGACTTAATTAAACGCAGTTCAGAGGAAAAACTTAAGTATTAATAGCTGAGTGGCCAGTAGGTTATGACAGCTGCTCTAAGCTTAATCGAAACCTTCTTACCACTGATAAATAATTTTGTATTGTAACTTTTACGCAAACACTTTAAACCTCTTAAATCATCTTCGATGTTCACAATATTGATGAATGATTCAAGAGCTTTTCCGACGTTTAATTGTTCGTTTCTTATTAATATTCATATTTTACGCAAGCACTGTTTTAATATAATACTTGCCACTCGTAGGGCTTAGTGGGAAGCAGACGAGATATTACAATGGAAGAGATATTAATATATATCAAGAGATACAAAAAGAGAAAACATGAAGTGTAAACAAAAAAAGGAGTCACAATTTAAGCAGAGACCCGATGAAGTTTAACCCTTATCCTGTCATGAGACATATTTATAATGTCTTTAAATCACACACCGCAAAACCCGCAAAATTTGTCAACATTTCGCAAAAATTATGTAGATTTTGCGGTCGTGATTCAGGGACACAAATGTGTCTCATGACAGGAACCTAGAGTTAAATATTGAGGGAGAAAAAAGACTTCAAAGTGGAGCGCTTGGCCGGAGGAGTGTTGTTGTCAGTAGTACTATTGGCTGTTGTTGTAGTGGGTTTGTCACCAGCACGCAGGACTTTGCCCGCCGGCTTCCTGCCCGATGATTTTGATGACGATGATGATGATGAGGAGGAGGAGGAGGATGATGATGATGAGGAGGAGGATGAGGAGGAGGAGGAGGATGATGATGATGATGATGATGAGGAGGAGGTGAAGGAGGTGGAGGAGGATGCTGATGATGATGGTGATGACGAGTTAAGAGCATTGTGCGAGGCCACCACGTACCGGGTATTGTTCTGAAGGGTATTGAGCTTCTGACGGGTAATACTATTGTGCTTCTGAAGGGTATTATGCTTCTCAAGGGTATTGTGCTCCTGGCGGGCTTGTGCAGCAGAGGTAGAGGTGTGCCAGCGGGTCCCTGTCCGTTTCCTGATAGATATATAGATAGCACTTGTATTGATAGATTGATAGTAGTTGTATTGTTCTGAAGGGTATTGAGCAGCAGAGGTGTGCCAGTGGGTCGCTGTCCGTTTCCTGATAGATAGATAGATAGATAGATAGATAGAGATAGACAGAGATAGATATAGATAGATATAGATAGATATAGATAGATAGATATAGATAGATAGATAGATAGATAGATAGATAGATAGATAGATAGATAGATAGATAGATAGATCGATCGATAGATGAGATATCGACTAATGTCAGAAAAAAGGAGCTTCTGATTTCGTCAACCAAGGAAGTCTGTGGGTAAAGTATTAACCCGATGCCCAGCTAAGCCGTGATGTTTGCACGGAAGGGACTGATACAGGCGATACCAAAGCTCCCTAGTACCAGGCGGGGCCAGGGCTCGTTCCATAAGCGCCCCTTGCAGAACGAGCTCCCACCTCCATTACAGAGGACCCAGTAAGCAGATGGAGTTTCGAGACTATTCGACAGTCTAGTATAAACCGACAGAGCACTGTGGGTTTTATTCCGGGCTCAACAAGCGAGAAAGGGCACCCTGAGGGAACAGGATTGTGCTTCCCGTCGCTATTTCGGCATGTGACTCATAGGCGTATGGCTAGGCACACATAAGGCACCCTACCACGGGCCCAGCACACCCACACCATCCCCTAATTCTCTGTCTGTCGACAGATGGCACCCATTTCAAAAAACCAAGCCCAAGGGAGGGTCAGTGACACCTCAAGTGGCCTTGGTTCACTCCGTGGAGTAAGTGATGAGATCAACTGATGAGATATCGACTAATGTCAGAAAAAAGGAGCTTCTGATTTCGTCAACCAAGGAAGTCTGTGGGTAAAGTATTAACCCGATGCCAGATAGATAGATAGATAGATAGATAGATAGATAGATGGATAGATAGATAGGTAGGTAGGTAGGTAGGTAGGTAGGTAGGTGGGTAGGTAGGTAGATAGGTAGATAGGTAAGTAGATAGATAGATAGATAGATAGATATTATATATATATATATATGTATATATATACATATATATAATATATATATAGATAGATAGATAGATAGATAGATAGATAGATAGATAGATAGATAGACAGATGGATAGATAAGGGGTGGTTCAACGTTTTGCAACATACATCAACCCTGTCTAGATAGATAGATAGATAGATAAGATAGATAGATAAATAATATATATATATATATATATGTATTATATAGATAGATAGATAGATAGATAGATAGATAGACAGATGGATAGATAAGGGGGGGTTCAACGTTTTGCAACATACATCAACCCTGTCTCTCCCTGAGCTAGCGCTGCAGCCTGTAAGGTCATATGCACAGCAAGTACAGTACCCACAGATGTGTTTCCCTCAACCGCACCTCCCCACTCGCTTTCCCTGGCGAGAATTTAGAAAGTCTCACAAATCGGGTCTGACAAAGGCCCGATTTTTGACGCTTTTTCAACTTTTCTGAATTCTCTGCAGCAGGAGCGAGTGGGGAAGCGTGACTGAGGGAACCACATCCGTGGGTGCCGTGCATGCTGTACAATATCAGCTGCGCCAGAGGCTATTACCTTACCTTACCTTACCTTACCTTATAGCGCTTGCTCAAGGAATGATAGGGTGAAAAGATATATGTATCCAGGATGGTCCGACAAAGGACCGCCCTCAGGGCCAGAAGGCTACCTTTCCCTGAGCAAGCGCTGTAATATATGACGCAGCTTACATGCACAGCACGCATAATGCCTACAATATGCCCCGCAATCACACCTTCCCACTCGCTCTTTCTGGCGAGAATTCAGACAAAGACAGCGTGGCCGAAAGGTGAAGGCGATGTGTTCGAAGCACATTGGGTGAAAGCCCGTGGGAGTTCGAATCTCCTCGTTGTCGCATCTTTTGCAAAATTTTTTTGGATGGGCTGCACGTGGGTCGAAAATAAGTTCTGAATTTTTCTTCTTGGGGGAGTAACGGAAAGAAGAAAATAAACAGAGACTTGCACAGAATATTATGAAATGTTCATCACGGTCAGCACCGTGTCATGTGTTCATCACGGTCAGCATAAACGTTCGAAAAGGGTCCAAAGTCGACACCAAGGACCACCCTCGAGGGCCACGAGGTTATCTTTCTCTTAGCAAGCGCTGCAACCTGTAGCGCAGTTGATATGCACAACACGCACAATGCCCGCAGATGCAGATGTGTGCCCAAAAACCATACCTCTCCACTCGCTCTCTATGGCGAGATTTTAGAAAAGCCGGAAAATGGTTCAAAATCGGTCAGACGAAGGACCACTCTCCGAACCAGGCCTAGTTCCCCCCAAGTCTGCCGATCCCAATTCAATCGAACACGTATGAGGATATGAGAAGTTCCTAGTTCTTAAGTGCAATCAGCAA
>WBZZ01005526.1:70000-72500 GCA_019918135.1 Paulinella micropora
GAGCTTTCAGTTGAATCATCCCTGTATGTATGTATGTAGATATGTATGTATGTATGTATGTATATATGTATGTATGTATGTATGCATGCATGTATGTATGTATATATGTATGTATATATGTATGTATGTATGTATGTATGTAGGTATGTTGGCATGTATGTGTGTATGCATGTTTGTATGCATGCATGTATGCATGTATGTATTTATTTATGCATGTATGTATGCATGTATGCATGTATGTATGTATTTATGCATGTATGTATGTTACCATGTGTGTGTATGTGTGTGTTTGTATATATATATATATACATACATACATACATATATATATATATATATATATATATATATATATATATATACCAGGGCGGGGGACGCTCTTGCTCAGTCAATGGACGAGACATATTAATCCTATGGATAGATACATGGCTATGCATGACTTGCTATGGCTTTGATACATGGCTTGCTATGGCTTTGATACGTGGCTTGCTATGGCTTTGATACATGGCTTGCTATGGCTTTGCTACGTGGCTTGCTATGGCTTTGATACGTGGCTTGCTATGGTTTTGATACATGGCTTGCTATGGCTTTGATACGTGGCTTGCTATGGCTTTGATACGTGGCTTGCTATGGCTTTGATACGTGGCCTGATAGATAGATAGATCACACACAGTCTATGTATCAACCACAGTAAAGCCCTACACAGCCACATAACGACAAGTGGAAATTTTTCGGCAACCTCAAATTTTGTGCAAAAAAACAACGTATCTTGCGGTGAAAAGACCAGGGAAGAATTCCGGCCACCCCAAGTTTTGTGCAAGCACAACGTATTCTGCGGTGAAAAAATCACTGGCCGAAATTTCTCACTTGTCCTTATCAGGCCATATCAAACCACGCAAAAGTCGTGTATTAAATCATAGCAAGCCAAGCCTAGTCATGAATCAAACCACAGAAAAAATAGTATATTATGCGGCTAGCCACAAATTTGACGTTCTTTGCGGGCGAGCCGGAGCCGGGCCGGCGAACCCGCCAAACATGTCAAAATTTGGCGCGTCGAATATGTAGTTTTATCGGTAACCTGACCACATTTTGTGGAGGTGACCGATAAAACCATTGATCAAGCCACGCATAGCCATGTATCAAGCCATATTTCGAGCCATAGCAAGCCATTCATCAAGCCATAGCAAACATGTAGCAACCCATGGATAGCCAAGCGTAATTCGAAGTATCCCCACCATTGTGGAGGTGACCGATAAAAGCCGTATACCAACGTATGGTAAGCCGTGTATTAACCCATAGCAAGCCACGCCCAGCCCATGTATCAAGCGATAGCGAGCCATATAGTCAGCCATGTATCATAGCCATAGAGCCATATACTCAGCCATTTTCTCAGCCATGGTAAGCCATATACTCAGCCATGTTTTAAGCCATAGCAAGTCACGCCTAGCCATGTAGCAAGCCATGACAAGCCACGGATAGTCATGATATTATTTTATTATCATATATTTCTTAACTATGAACAACAGAAAGACTGTGGAATACTTCCAACGCAAAGGAGTATCTATCTATCTATCTATCTATCTATCTATCTATCTATCTATCTATCTATCTATCTATCTATCTATCTATCTATCTATCTATCTATCTATCTATCTATCTAGGAGTATCTATCTATCTATCTATCTATCTATCTATCTATCTATCTATCTATCTATCTATCTATCTATCTATCTATCTATCTATCTATCTATCTATAGCCCGGGCTAGGTCCCTGCGGGGGTTTAGGCCTCATACAATGTCATCATTGTAGCTTGCGCAAGCTTACGGTGCTCAAAACACTTGGACTAACGGCTTCCTTTTCTTTCTCTTCTTCCTTATCCTCCCACTCTCCATTCCTAGATTGCCTTTTTCTTCAACGTCCTTCCTCTTCTTTTTCCAGAACACAGTCTACCCGTGATTCCCATCCCGGACACATGCACAGTACACAAATTATTGTTTGATGTGAAACTGCGTTCCTTTGCAAGGACTACATTCCTTTGCGACATCTCATCTATCTATCTATCTATCTATCTATCTATCTATCTATCTATCTATCTATCTATCTATCTATCTATCTATCTATCTATCTATCTACCTACCTACCTACCTATCTACCTACCTACCTACCTACCTACCTACCTACCTACCTACCTACCTACCTATCTATCTATCTATCTATCTATCTATCTATCTATCTATCTATCTATCTATCTATCTATCTATCTATCTATCTATCTATCTATCTATCTATCTATCTATCTACCTACCTACCTACCTACCTACCTACCTACCTACCTACCTACCTACCTACCTACCTACCTACCTATCTATCTATCTATCTATCTATCTATCTATCTATCTATCTATCTATCTATCTATCTATCTATCTATCTATCTATCTATCTATCTATCTATCTATCTGTAATTTATCATTTAGCGACTTTATTGTTATAGACTCAAC
>WBZZ01005526.1:87500-92500 GCA_019918135.1 Paulinella micropora
CCAAGCGCGGTTGCTAGAGCTGCCTCGAAACCCCACCCATAACAATCTGGTGTCTGCTGGGTCCTGGGCTATCAACCAGCATATGCGGAGTTTACGATCTTTTACGCGCGCAACGACCCTCCCAGCATCTACCACCAAAGGGTTATGAGTTGGCGTCACAGTTTAACGCCTTGAGGCCATTGGGCTGGAACTCTGTTTAGCAAGTGTGACTAGGTTTTTTCATCGGGATTTCCCTCAAATATGTCACAGTCAACACTCCAAGGCAGATTTACTATATCTGAGGCGTACTGATGCAGCTAATGGCATATCCTCAACGGACATAAGCCTCCAATACCCTTGTTCGAGGTCCTCCACCCCCCCGTGTCAGTCTCTCGCCTGATGATCGGGGCCACCGATGGAGCTCCTGAGGGCAAGACTGCACTAAGCCGAGGTTATTCCGCAGTCCCAATAATAATAATAATAATAATAATAATAATAATAATAATAATAATAATAATAATAATAATAACAATAATAACAATAATAACAACAACAATAATAGTGCTTCTCTGTCAATGGCTGATGCATTTCTGCACATGCGCCTCCATCGTCTCACCCGTGAGGGGAGTACGAAGAATTGACGATAAGCTCTAATGACACCCCCGCAAGGGCAGTTCCAACACTTCCAGACGGGCCGGTATGTTCAATGAAAATACTGGTCCAGAAATAGACCGGTATGTTCAATGAAAATACTGGTGGCACCGACGGGAATCGAACTGGCGACAGGGCCCAGATGGTAGAACTTGACCACTGGGCTATCACGGTGTCCATAACAACAATAATAATAATAATAATAATAATAATAATAGTGCTTCTCTGTCAATGGCTGATGCATTTCTGCACATGCGCCTCCATCGTCTCACCCGTGAGAGGAGTACGAAGAATTGACGATAGGCTGTAATGACGCCCCCGCAAGGGCAGTTCCAACACTTCCAGACGGACCGGTATGTTCAATGAAAATACTGGTCCAGACGGACCGGTATGTTCAATGAAAATACTGGTGGCACCGACGGGAATCGAACTGGCGACAGGGCCCAGATGGTAGAACTTGACCACTGGGCTATCACGGTGTCCAATAATAATAATAATAATAATAATAATAATAATAATAATAATAATAATAATAATAATGATAATAATAATAATGATAATAATGTGATGTATCTCCTGCCAATTGCTGAGCCAAAAGGCCATGTGCATCCAGTCCTCCATTCCATAAGGAAAGTCTCCACACCAATCGTTGGAATAAAGGAAGTGACGGCATAGAACATTACTCTAGGAGCTTTATACCAATCAGCCCATTGAAAAGGACCAATGGCCTATGTACTCCCTAATAATAATAATAATAATAATAATAATGATAATAATAATAATAATAATGATAATAATAACTAGGGGCTGCGCCAACACCTGAAAGGATGGTTTACCGGTGCGCTTTCCCTTCGACAGGGTACGTTAAATAGACCGTTTCACATAAGCCCCCCAATGGGCTTGTGGTGGTGGCTTTTCGTGTGGTGGTGGTATTTTGTGTTCACTGGCTTATGGTGGCACTAACTGTAATCGTCCGAGCGGCCAGGCCTGTGCAAAATAGTATTTATTTACACAAAATCACAGAAATCTGCTCTTGTGGGTTGTAAACAAACCATTCGCTCTGCTGGGTTTTTCCAGGGTCGCCATTTTGGTACCGGATGAGTCATCTTGGTCCCCCAACAAAACCCTCCCGCAACATCCCATGTGAAACGGTCTATTGCCGGAGGTGCCGCAAAGGGCGCCTGGTGGCAAAAAACCTCAATTTTCAGGTGTGGGTGCCACCCGCGACCAGAACGGGTACGTACAATCACAGGGCTGAGGTTCCCGGGGGGAGGGCCCCCCGGACCCCCCTGCCCCGTCGACAGGGTACGCTCAATTGCCGGAGGCACCGGCAAGTACTGCCAAAGAAAGGCCCAAAAAAACAAGGAAATTTAGCATTCAGGACACTCCCCTAACGCAAATATTTGCGTGAATTCCAAAAAAATTATACCAGTATCACATCGAGTCTGGGGCTAACCACCATGCCAATATGAGCTCCTAACTCCTCCTGGTTCACACAAACCATGATTTATAGGGACAGGGGGTGCAAAAAAAGGCCAAAAAAACAAGGAAATTTGGCATTCAAGACACTCCCCTAACGCAAATATTTGCGTGAATTCCAAAAAAAATTATACCAGCATCAAGATCGAGTCTGGGGCTAACCACCCTGCCAATATGAGCTCCCAACTCCTGCTGGTTCCCACAAACCATGATTTATAGGGACAGAGGGTGCAAAAAAAGGCCAAAAAACCAAGGAAATTTGGCATTCAGGACACTCCCCTAACGCAAATATTTGCGTGAATTCCAAAAAAATTATACCAGTATCAACATCGAGTCTGGGGCTAACCACCATGCCAATATGAGCTCCTAACTCCTCCTGGTTCACACAAACCATGATTTATAGGGACAGGGGGTGCAAAAAAAAGGCCAAAAAAACAAGGAAATTTGGCATTCAAGACACTCCCCTAACGCAAATATTTGCGTGAATTCCAAAAAATTTATCAGCATCACCATCGAGTCTGGGGCTAACCACCCTGCCAATATGAGCTCCCAACTCCTCCTCGTTCCCACAACCCATGATTTATTCCGATAGGGGTGCCGTTTTGCGGGTGGGGGTGGGGTTGGGGGTGGGTGGGGTACACAATTTTCATTTTCCCCCTCCCCCCAAACCCCCCACCCCTTCACCAACACCTTTCAGGGATAATAATAATAATAATAATAATAATAATAATAAAATAATAATAATAATAATAATAATAATAATGATAATGATAATAACTAGGGGCTGCGGCAACACCTGAAAGGATGGTTTGCGGTGCGCTTCGCGCAGCCCCCCCCTCCCCCTCTCCCTCGGGCTGGGGTTCCGGGGGGGAGGGCCCCCCGGACCCTCCTTTCCCGTCGACAGGGTGCGTTCAATTGCCGGAGGTACCAGCAGAACGCAAGTGTAAGCTCTGGTGGCACAAAAACCTAAAATCTCTGGTTTTGTGCCAACCGCCAACAAAACTTTTTTGTCTCCGAAGAGAGCACACTCAGAGGTGTCGGGTACACCAAACAACAACCTCAAACTCCCTCGGGTGTGCGCAAACGGCGCCTGGTGGCGCAAAAACCTCGATTTTCCGGTGTAGGCCACCCGGCGCAATATTTTTTATATTTTCGAAGAGAGCTCATCAAGAAGTATCGGATACACCAACAATCAGCCGCTAACTCCCTCTGGTGTGCGCAAACGGCGCCTGGTGGCACAATACCTCATTTTCTGGTGTGCGGGTGCCACCCGCGACTAAAACGGGTACGTACAATCGCCGGGCTGGGGTTCCCGGGGGGAGGGCCCTCCGGACCCCCCCTTTCCCATCCACAGGGTACGTTCAATTGCCGGAGAGTGCCTGGTGGCACAAGACCTCATTGTTCTGGTGTGTGGGTGCCACCCGCGACCAAAACGGGTACGTACAATCACCGTGCTGGGGTTCCCGGGGGGTGGGCCCACCGGAACCCCCCTGCCCTGTCGACAGGGTACGTTCAATTGCCGGAGCACCGGCAAGTGCTGCTAAAAAACAAGGAAATTTTGCTTTCAGAACACTCCCCTAACGCAAATATTTGCGTGAATTTCAAAAAAAAAAACTATATCAGCATCAAGATCGAGTCTGGATCTAGCTACCCTGCAAATATGAGCTCCCAACTCCTCCTGGTTCACACAAACCATGATTTATAGGGATGGGGGGTGCAAAAAAAAGGCCAAAAAAACAAGGAATTTGGATTCAGGACACTCCCCTAACGCAAATATTTGCGTGAATTCCAAAAAAATTATACCAGCATCAAGATCGAGTCTGGGGCTAGCCACCCTGTCAATATGAGCTCCCAACGCCTCCTTGTTCACACATACCATGATTTATAGGGACAGGGGGTACAAAAAAAAAAAAAAAAAAAAAAAAAAAAAAAGGAATTTTGGCATTCAGGACACTCCCCTAACGCGTGAATTCCAAAGAAATTATATCAGCATCAACATCGAGTCCGGGGCTAGCCACCCTGTCAATATGAGCTCCCAACTCCTCCTGGTTCACACAAACCATGATTTATAGGGACAGGGGTGCGGAAATGCTGGGGGGGGGGGTGGTACACAATTTTCATTTTCCCCCTCCCCCCAAACCCCCAAATCCCCCACCCCCTTCACCAACATCTTTCAGGGATAATAATAATAATAACTATATTCATAATAATAATAATAACCGCCTTGTCATTCTGCTCTGTGTTGCTACTGGCTACCCAGATTTCTACTTCTACTACTACTACTACTACTACTGGCTACCCAGATTTCTACTTCTACTACTACTACTACTACTACTACTACTACTACTACTACTACTACTACTACTACTACTACTACTACTACTACTACTACCACTACTACTACTACTACTACCACTACTACTACTACTACCACTACTACTACTACTACCACTACTACTACTTCTACTACTGCTACTACTGCTGCTACTACTGCTGCTACTACTGCTACTACTACTACTACTACTACTACTACTACTACTACTACTACTACTACTACTACTACTTCTACTGCTATTACTACTACTACTGCAACTACTGCTACTACTGCTGCTACTACTACTACCACTACTACTACTACTACTACTACTACTACTACTACTACTACTACTACTACTACTACTACTACCTACTACTACTACTACTATAATAAATAATAATAATAATAATAATACTATATCTGAGGCGTACTGATGCAGCTAATGGCATATCCTCAACGGACATAAGCCTCCAATACCCTTGTTCAAGGTCCTCCACCCCCCCGTGTCAGTCGCTCGCCTGATGATCGGGGCCACCGATGGAGCTCCTGAGGGCAAGACTGCACTAAGCCGAGG
>WBZZ01005527.1:0-25000 GCA_019918135.1 Paulinella micropora
TCAACGAAAAGCCTTACCGTGAGGGTTCTTCAATAATTAAAACTTGAATCCTTCAGTGGAAAAACTGTCACTACCTCAAGTTCCTGCTTCTTCTATTTTTTCACTTATGAAGTTTACTTTTTCTTCCGAGCCTCACTGACTCTTCAAGTTTCTCTCTCATGTTTTTTACCCCTGCCTTTGTACTGTGTGTGACCCTTACTAGTTCTGCTTCCCCTTTCTCAGTTCCCGTAAAGGGTCCCTGTTCCGGAGGCTCAATTTCCCTCAGTTTTCTTTGAGGCTCTCTCTTCAAGTTTACGCAACTTGTGCCGGACACTTTTAATAACAAGTTGAGCAGGACGACTGAGGCTCAGGCTGCCAGCCTGAGTGAGAACTTGATACTTGCCACTCATGATAGCTAATAGTAGGAAGATCGGATTCTGATTCTGATACGTGGGAAGCGTGTAGCCTAGTAAGAGACTTGAAAACCTGTCACACAGGCTGGAAGCCTGTGGTATTAATATCAAGAATATTCAATATTACTGTGTACATTCAAGTGCCAAGCTCAGCCATAGAATTTGTGTTAAGGGGCCAGATTTCCGAGATTAGCGGCCAGATTTCGGCTGAGATTAGTGGTCAGAATTCGAATTAGTGCAACTCAAGTTAACGGCTATATCCGTCCGCAAAATCTGCATCATGAATTTTTGCGAAATATTACCGTTAAATTGAAATATTTTCAATTCTGACCACTAATCTAAAATCTGACCGCTAATCTGAAATCTGACCCTTAACTCAAATTCGCTGGCTGAGTTTGACATTTGTACTATCCCCAACGATAGCTCAATGGAAGAGTAAGTCGGTAATATAACCAAACACAGTCCTCAAAAAAGAGAATGATGTCTCGTTATATTAGCTCAGTGACGCAAGGACAAAAAACCGAGAAAAGACCAGGATCAAATTGGCATTCAGACGTGTCCGGCCAGACGAAATCTATAAATAAGTTTTTTACCGGATAATTCGGGAGGTGATGTCCACATTTTCAATTTTACAATGGTCCATCTACCCGGCAAGCGAAATGTTGTCGCTGACAGCCTCTCCAGGCTAGAGTTTCACTCAGAAGTGGCAGCTCTCGTATCATCAGCAGATATGGAGGATCTATCCCCAGACTGCACATACGAAGTGCATCATATCGAGTCGATGCAGATGGCGAGAGGGGTCCGATATAACCGATCGGGTCTACGTCATAGCCCGCAAGGTCCGGATCATGGGATATGTTGTACAGCACATGTCCTCGAGGATGCTGAGTGGTCCTATGAAGCATATGAGAATATGAAGGCGGAGATAAAACAAGAAGAGATTAAGCAAGAAGCATATGTGGAACCCCCGCAGGAGAATAAGGAGGAGTTAGACGAAAACCCTGAGAGGATAGGAGTGCAGCTAGAGGATGGGACTATCCACATAGCCTCACCCACTGCATGGAGACAGCAACAGGCTCTCGATCTGGAGTTCAAAGAGCTAATACAGCTATACAAGAACCCGAACGAGCTGAAAATGACGAAGGAGATTAAGGAGCAACAGAAGGAGATGGGGTGGAGAGACGGTCTCTTGTGGTACAAAGGCCAACACGGGCGCTATGCATCACAACCAGACAAATGGACTCTCTGGGTTCCTGAGAAACTCAGACACATCATTTTTGTCACTGCTCATAACTGCCCACTACTGGCGCACCCGGGCCGACAAAGAACGCATATGTTCATTTCGAGACGATTCTGGTGGAAGAAGATGAAGGAGAATATTGATGAACAGGTCAATGCATGCATCCCATGCAAGACATCCAAAACACCATTGAAGGCGAATTTGGGCCTGATCGGGACTTTTCCTTTACACTTAGGAATGTTCGAGTTCTTACACACTGATCATGTAGGACCTTTCCCGGTCACGACGGAAGGTTACAGATACCTTCTAACGGCCATAGACAGAGCCACCAACTATGTATGGGTGGTCCCAGTCAAAGACGTTACGGGAGAAACAACAGCCAAGGCGTTGATTGACAGGATCATCTCTCAGATTGGGGTGCCGAGAAAAATATGCTCAGATCGAGGCTCTGACTTTAATAATGAAGTCATCGACAAGCTATCTGCATATTACGGCATGAAATGGCAATATGTCACCGCCTATAACCCCAGAGCGAACGGCAAGATAGAGCGGATGCATAGACCCCTCAAGGCCGCGCTGAAGATGTATTGTATGAAGAAGAAGAACCAAAAGGCATGGGTGGAGGCAGCATCCTCGTTTGCCTTTGCTATGAATTGCCTACCCTCTACAGCGTTAGGTGGTTCAAAAGGTTCCGTCTCGCCATACCAATTGGTATATGGGCGTGAGCCCGCCATCCCAGCCTCACTGCTGCACCCAAAAGATTCATGGGCAGATCAGGATGAGCTGTTTGGGGTGAGACTTCGGGCGAGGATGGAGGCGGAGCAAATAGTACAGGCGCATAGGGAGGCGGAGCGCAGGAAGACTGATGCTGAAGGTGTCAGGCAGGCACACCTGGATCAAGTCAGATTTCAGGTCGTGGATATTGTACTACTGTATCATCCTCAGGTTCCTCAGGGAGTCAGCTCGAAGCTGTTCATCCACTGGAAAGGACCATACCAGATCATGGAACAGATGGGGCCTTTGAATTATAAAATCAGGGGCAGAGGAAAAATTCAAATAGTCAATGTACGAAGGCTGATTAAGTATGATCCCTTCCTACTTGAAGATGAGTCCGTTGATCAAGCACTCAAACGGATGGAGGTCCCACCAATCCGTCAGGAGGATATCTCGGAACGGGATGCCTACAGGGCACCAATTGCGGAGAAGGAGGAGGCTGAGCTGGAGATCAAGCGGGCCACCGACCGCAAAAGTGCGGTGGGGACTCAGACCCGCAAAAGGGTGGAGTCGAACGTGCCGGAAGGAAAGTTCACGGAGGCGCAAATAAGGAGAGCGCAAAATGACCTTATCTACGACCGACCGAGAAAGGCGATAAGGACGGCACGTTCGCAAGGAGTCCATCAAGAGGGGGGCGATGACGGAGATCAAGACCCTCGCGCTGGCAATGACACTCTCGTTCACCCCAGTTGGAAAGAAGGAGATGCGATTGGACATATTTCATGGGCCAAAGACGCTTTTTACTTGGTGAGGCCTGCGGCTCAACACGTAGCCGATGACACGCTCTCAGATTTATATCTCATGAGAGTCATGGCAGTACTTCACAAACGCCATACGCGATCGAATCGAATTTCGACTGCGGCACAAATAATACAACCAGTCTTACATTTCTGGAGGAGTCTGGATCCAGTGGAAGATCCTAAAGTAAGACAATACCTTCCAGTATATAAAGACGCAAAGAAACGTGAGACATGGGATGATACCATATCTCCCACAGATAAAGATCATACCGCGTGGACCATACAAGCACTACCACGAGGGGTGCTGGACATTCCTTTTGACTTGGCACAAGGCGCAATCCCTCACAAAATTTGGGACGTCCTCGAACAGTCTACCTTAGACTTAACTTTGGTTGGAGGTCCTCCACCAGGTAAAGGAGTCCGCGCGCGTAAACGGCGTCTATAGTAAGTATTTTTTTTCTCTAGAAGTATTGTGGACCTGATCGATTGCGAACATAGCATTGATCCAATATCGTCCCGACAACCTTACTTAGATATTAAAGCTACTACAACATTCATTCTTCTAGAGATTAACAAGACACAGCTGACAAAAAATAGGCATTCTATTCTCTTGCTTCTGCAGAGACAGACGAGACGGCCACGAAACAGCACCGTTACGGGATCGCTATTTGAGTGAGCGATGGTGTTTCCTGGATACGACCCGCATTAGTACCAGAATGATGATCTCATTAAAGACTCTAAAGTCTAATCAAGAACTGCTATATTTTAATAACATGAACTGCTACACCGGATTCCATCGATCTCTACTTGTATCGGCATATTGCAAGGTTAGGGCGCACTCAACCCAACTTCGGATATAGTCGTCAGACTTGATCACCTGACACTATATTAAATGATACCGATTTATACAAGGGTATGTCTTCACAAAAAGTAAATGTATTTATGGAAACCGACGACCGGTTATTACATATATATGGAAATGGCGACATTACATTATTACTCAACCATAAAACATTATACTTGGACATACTGCACAAATATCTTATCGACAGAAGAAAGAAGAAGATTTTAATATAGATACTGAATGTGCTAGAGTATATATACGATTGGTAACGGGGCAAGTCTCATTGTTGTTTTATAACGGCTAATTCGTGGGTTGATGTATCTTCATACATAACTCTAAACGAATCTTAGTCAGAAAAGAAATCAGTTCAAAGCGTATTATGTCGGAAACGAAGTTCCGCCATAAAAAACTGGGAGGGGGTACTGTGGACATCACCTCCCGAATTATCCGGTAAAAAACTTATTTATAGATTTCGTCTGGCCGGACACGTCTGAAATGCCAATTTGATCCTGGTCTTTTGGCGGCTTTTTGTCTTTGCGTCACTGAGCTAATATAACGAGACATCATTATCTTTTTTGAGGACTGTGTTTGGTTATATTACCGACTTACTCTTCCATTGAGCTATCGTTGGGGATAGTACACATTTGAATGTACCCAGTACTATGATACAAAAAGAGAAAAGTTAAAATGATAGTCAAGTGTAAACACTAAGCAAAAAAAGCAGCTGAGCCACAGTTTCAACGGTCGAGAAAGAGAATAAGAGAAGAGAAGAAGACAAGACAAGACAAGGCAAGACAAGATAAGACAAGACAAGACAAGACAAGAAAAGTCTTCTTCTTCTTCTTCTTCTTCTTCTTCTTCTTCTTCTTCTTCTTCTTCTTCTTCTTCTTCGTTTTGTTTTGTTTTGTTTTGTTTTTACGGTAAGCAAGGTTCAGTGGAGGAAGAAAAGATAAGTAAGGTAAAGAAGAAAGGAGGGGAAAAAAAAAAGTGGGACACACTATCATCATGCGATCTTGCCCAAAGGAGCAACAGCGCAGGTGCTGATGGAAAACTGGAACCAATGTTCAACAGCGGCTCCATAGAAAAATATAAGAAACAAGAAAAAGAAAAAGAAAAGAAAGAGAAGAGAGAAAGACAGGCAGAACAAACAAAATAAAGAAGAAAGAAGAAACAAGAAACAAGCAGGAAGAAGGAGGAGGAGGAGAAGGAGGAGGGAGAAGAAGGAAGAAGAAGAAGAAGAAGAAGAAGAAGAAGAAGAAGAAGAAGAAGAAGAAGAAGAAGAAAGAAGAGGAGGAGGAGGAGGAGGAGGAAGAGGAGGAGGAGGAGCGAGAAAGAGAGGTCGAAAAGAGTTTGGTAAGATTGCGATGTTTTCGTGCCCTGTGTACAAATGGTTTGTCTGATTTGATGGTTGAAAGTTCAGTTCAAGTTTCTCTACGTAAGCCTAAGTTTTCCGAACTTAGGCTTCAACTTCGAAGTTTTCTTTTCTTGACATTTACGCTTCACATTTTTGGAAATTTTTCTGGTTTCCTCTCCGGGAATTGGGCATGGTCGTCAAATATTGCCAAAGACACTTGAAATTCACGGGCCGGCGCCACCAAAATCATGTCGGAGGTCCGAAGTTAATCGCAGCAGCTAAATGTTCAAACCACATCGTTTCAACTGCGGCAAAAGCAAGCATGGCAACTGAGGCTGTTATTGTCACCTATCTCAGGCTTTGATACTACTAGGCTTCCATTTTCAAGTTATGTCTCAGCCGCTCCTGGCAGCGCAGTTGGCACTCAGGTTTTATTAATACGAGTGGCAAGTATTTTATAATAACTTATGATAAACGTGACAGTGTTTGCGTAAACAACTTGAAATATTAAATTGTTACTAGTAACGGGCCCCCGGGGGGCCGGTCAAAATGAACAGCAGTGGGCCTAGCCCACTCAGCCGCCACTGAGTCAACTGTAGACGCAGATCGTCGACTACTGCCCCCATATCCGCTGCAGCCCGGCCCGGAGCTGGCAGAGGAGGCGCGCTCGCGCTTTGACGAGCCAGACGCGCGACGCTTGTTGACGAGCCAGACGCGCGACGCTTGTTGCATTGGCTCGTGGCGCCGTATCTAGGCCGCGACAACGACGGCTCTGAGCTGCTTGACTGGGCCAGGGCTAAGACAGGCGAGCGCGGGGCGGACGGCGTGGCCAGCTGGTTCGGTGTTTCGGGGCATCGTGGTCTGTGCGTTTTGTAATGCCCCCAACGATAGCTCGTAAAAAGTCGGTAATACAACCAAACACAGTCCTCAAAAGATGAGAATGATGTCTCGTTAGAGGAAAACTGCAACAGACCAGGAATAAAATGGCATCAGGTCCAATCCGGACAAATAATACTGAAAAACAAGCTGGTGCACCTGTCACCAGGAAAAGATACTTTTTACCGGCTATCCCGGGGGGGTGATGCCTACAGTTTGCCCCTTGTCAACACCGGGCCTTCTAGTCCGCATCGCTCTACACTCACCGCAGCAACCCCGTCTCCGTGACGGTCGGTGCCTCGTACCTCCACTTGCGCTGCCTCGACGACGAATGCTTTGTCGTGTCGAGGAAATTCAAGATTGCTCTTCCTGTGTCAGTGCGCCGATTGATGGGTTGGTTGATTGGTTGGTTGGTTGGTTGGTTGGTTGGTTGATTGGTTGGTTGGTTGGTTGATTGACTGGTTGGTTGGTTGGTTGATTGTTTGACTGATTGTTTGATTGATTGTTTGATTGATTCATTCATTGATTGATTCTAAGTAAGGTAAGTAAGTAAGGTAAGTAAGTAAATAAGTAGACTTATTGACTTAATGACTTACTTACTTAATTCCTTACTTAATTCCTTACTTACTTACTTACTTAGAGCACGAGGTAGAACGCGTGCAGGACCCCACAGCACGCAGAGGCGCACTGCAAGCAGCACAGAGTACGCCTGGCTCGCGCGGAGTCGCGCGCGCACACTGTGACCGACCGCTGCAGCAGGCGTATCTGCGAGTTGGTGCTGAAGAACAACCAGGCGCCGTACAGCTGGGCGATCAGCAGGAAAGCCCTGGGCGGCCAGTAGTTTTCTGTGGCGATAGCGAGTGCGGCCGAGACTACGCACACCGCCAGGCGCAGAGTCCTGACGTCATGGCACCGTAAGGGTAGCGTTCTAGACACTCTAGCCACACTTGCCAGGCCAGCGGTAGCAGCAGGGACTGGTACGCAATCTGTCATAGAGGGGACAGCCCGTCACAAAGCAGCAACACAGCAGCCGCGTGCGCTATGGTCCAGAACCAGATGCGCAAGGTCGTGAACACGGCGACACGCCGCCGCCGTCCGCTGTCGATCGCCAGCTGCAGACATAGCAGCCACGCCATGCCGCACAGGAACGCGTGCACACCCGCGGGGTTCGCTAACATGTTACGCATAGGCCGACGGGGGGAGGGGGGGGGGGGGGGGGGGGCAGCTCGGAACGAACGGAAACAGGAGAAGGCTGTGCACACATCCAAATTCTTTCCTTTACTTCTTAGGTCGGTTTTAGCACATCAACGAAATTCCTTTGCTTTGCCTGCAGCAGTCGGGGGGGGGGGGGGGGGGGGCAGGTACAGAGAAAAGAAGAAAAAAACACACTGACAAGGGCGCGGCGCGAGGGGGGGAAAGGGAAGGGAAAAGCAAGAACGTTCGGGGTTTTTTTTTTCTTTTTTTTTTCGGTTTGTTTGTTGCGGGAAAAATAACAAAACTGGTGAAATTTGGCATGGGGGGGGGGGCATGAAAAAACATTAGGCCCCCCCTCCCTCTGTCCGTTTTCACTGTCCATTTCTTTTTGTCCTTTCTTTTTTTTTTTTTTTTTTTTTTTTTTTTTTTTTTTTTTTGTTCTTGCCAAGGCCCCCCCCCCCCCCCTCCTCCCCACCCGTTGAAAAGGACGGTACAGACAAGCTTGAAAGTGAAAAAAAAAAAAAAAAAAAAAAAAAAAAAAAAAAAAAGGTCAGAGGGCAGATGTCGAGCCGCAAGAAAAGAAGGCTGGTAAAGCCAGGAACGCCAACTGCCGAATGTGCGCAGCACACGATCGAAGTGTTTGAGGACTTGCTGCACAACGTAGAGCAGCTGTGCAAGACGTTTGGCGACCGCTTTGCAGAGCAGCAGGACGAAGGCGCGGTGAGCCTTGAAATCACGCGCACGGAAAGCGATGATGGCAAGATCTCGCTGACGCTGGAGAGCACACACACGAAGTGGCGTGGCTTGCCCGAAGCGAGCGCGGGCGCCCGGCGCCAGCTCGAGACCGAAATCAGCAGGCGTGAGCAGGACGTGGAGGCCCTGAAAGTCGAGAGCGAGGCGCTGCGCATCCGCATGGAAAGCAGCGATTACGAGCAGGAGCACGACCTCAGCAGACAGCTGTTCCAGGTACACAAGATGATAGGCCGGCACAAGCAGGAATTACAGAGGTTACGCGACCAGAGCGTGCTGGAAGTCGAGGCTGTTTTCAATGATTCTTTCATTAAATTAAATGTTTTTACTTATAGTTTTGAAATGTACAATTTTCATATGATAAAGTTTAACGGATCTATGTTTATTATGCTAACGACCACTCGCCCATAGGAGAACTTACATATGTTGAACAAACAGGCCTATCGACATACGTAGCCTTTGAAGTGAAGGCCGCACTATTTTTTTTTTGTTTAACGGTTTTTGCGGGGTCGAGATTGGTAAAAGTCATGTCTAGAGAGGGTTTTGTGTTTTTTTTCTGTGTATTTCTCATGCATACTTTCACGTCCCGTGGTCTTGTACAGTCTTTCCAAACGTTGTGCCCATGCTGTCTGCAAAATGATGTGTTGTAAACTTATCTGTAGCATGTGTTGTTCTTTCTTCCCAGAAGCCCTTTTTTGCACCTGTCTTGTATCGCTCCTATATGTGTGTGCTTTTCTGGGAATGTAATGTGCTGAATCTATTCACAATCACATGGTCTTTGTTTTGCATATGTTCAACTACTGCTCCTTTCTTTGTAACCCTGCTGTTGGTGATCTGTTCTTCGCTCCAGACAGGCTAAAAAAATCGGGGTGAGATCTTTAAAGATTTTCAATTTTTTCTGCACTTTCTGTACAAAATGCTTTTATTAAATAGTCTCTTTGATTTCCTTGACTTTCTGTACTTGTGCCTGCCTTGTATTTAAATATAAAAATTTCTGAGTGAGGACCTTATGCACTACTTTTGCTTATTTTGGCCGGTTTGTTTGCATGCTTAAATTTACCTTTTTGTAAAAAAACTTTGTACATTTACTTATAAGCATGCATAGAAAGATATTACATAAGAATTTATTGAAGAGCATACAGGGAAGATATGAAAACTGATTCTGATTTTTGGTCATGACAAGCAACCGGTGGCAGTGTGGCAGGTTTTTCCTGGTCAGGTGGCGCAAATTATTACTGATGACGTTCAAGTTCTAATTTTTCTGTTGAATTTAGGATTAGCGGTGATATTAAGGATGAATTTGCCATACAAAATAAGGATTAGTTAATATTTTTCTTAAGTTTGAAATTCAAAAATCACTAGTCACATCTGATGAATTTCGAATTTCAAATTTGAATACTAATTCTCAGTTGTTCAAGTTCAAGTTGTACCTTAATCGTTAATCTCACCCTTAATCCTGAATTTAACAAATTAGAACTTGAACGTCCTGAGTAATAGTTGGGAAAAAGTGGTGGGCGACGGGAAATTGATTGGTTTGAAGTCAGTTTTTACTATTTTTCAATGATTCTTTCATTAAATTCAATGTTTTAACTTATAGTTTTGAAATGTATGAATACAACTGATCTATGTTTATTATGCTAACGACCACTCGCACTCAGGAAAACTTACATATGAGAGTCAGGACTTTTTTCAATTAGCTAAACTGTTGCCAATCTGGTGGGTTCAACTTCATTAACGAAATCGTCTGTAGTAGTGTTTTTACTTCAATTAGCATGTGAGTACGCCATATTCTGCTGCTGCAGAAATCCTTTTTTTAAAAAAACAAATCGTGCTGCGACAACAACAGGCGCGGCAATCATTTAATAAAAAAAAAACAGCGAGTGAAATTTAGTTTGTTTGCGACGGTGCTAGGCCTGCCGGGGCGCGGTTACGCGAAATTTGAAAATAAGCATCTCACACTTCCGGCAGCTGGCCTGAAACAAAACGCCAGTACATAGATCCACGCTGCGAAGCCTTGTCGATCGTGTCAAACAACCAGATCTTGCTATTTTTCTCGAACAGAGCGCGCTCGAACGGGTTCTCCTCGAGCTGCGCGTATCCCGCTCTGCTTATGGGCAGCCCAGTGCGACCTTCTTCGACCCCTGTCTGCAATGGAAATGCGTACCAGCAGCCCCAAAAAAAGCCATAACTCCTCAGTGGACCATGCTTTTGCTAAACCATTATTTTGTTGTTTTGCAAGCTCCTGGTTGGTGAGCTGAAGGATGGATGTTAAAGCCGACATGGGGAAAACATGAAGAAAGTGGCACTACAACCGGAAAAACAAAAAAATAAAATAAAATTTTTTTGGCAATCACGCAAAATTTTGCACGAAAGCGGACACCATGATGACAAAAAAAAACAAACAAAACAAAGGGAGTTGAAATTAATTTTCATTACATTATTTCTCTGCAACGACATAACAATATTCAAAAAAAAAACCAGACACATGTAAAAAAAGTGTATGGGGTATGGATGCAAACTGGAAACTGGAAAAACAAAACGAAATGGCAAAGAAAGAGGAGGGGGGACGCGAGGGGGGAGATGTCAAACTTCTCTTCCATCGTAGACTTCGCCTTGTGGCGAGGACGATCTGCTCCCCAGTCACCACTGCCTGGGGACCCACTTTCCAGTCAAAGCACTTCCCCAACACTTTTTGTTTGTCCTCCTCCACTTGGTGGGCTGTATAGGGGCTGGGGTTAAGAAAGGGAACAGCCTCATCCTCACCTCCCTCCTCCTCCTCCTCTTTTTCCTCACCCGCCTCATCCAGATTCTGTTGCTGTTTTTGTTCCTCCTTCTGTTCCTCCTGTTCTTTTTCTTCATCCTCCGAAACCTCCATCTCCACCTATTTCTCCTCTGCATTCATGAACTTCAAACTCGACCCTGCCTGCCCAGGCTCTGGCTTCAAATGCTTCGTGAAGAAGTAATAATCCTTGCCATCAAAACGCAGCGTGGTTAAAGCTTTTTGGTTTTTTGTTTCTTTTTCTGTCAACACCCCCAAAGCCACAATGTCCTTAAAGGTGGGATCGCCAAATTTCTTTTTTGCCCAAGCCCTCCCCAAGCGCACAACAGGGACTGAAAGGATGTCTGCCACCTCCATCTTTTCCAAAAAAAAATCGTTATGTGGTGAATTTACGTGGAAAAAGTGCACTGGGAGGGGTCACCCTTCAATTGAAAAAAAAAACTTCAACTCACAAACGTTTTGTCGAGAAATTTTACGACGCGCTTGTTAGGGACTTTTCCAACAGTTTCTAGCGTTTTATTCATGAAAACAGCCACGGTTTAGTCGTGAGAATTTTTTTTTTAATTAGTACTGAAAAATTGTTGCCACATGGCAACAAATGTTGCCACATGGCAACGCCAGGCACATAGACAATGTTACTGTAATGGGCAATATAGCCAGATGTGCGGACAGTGCTAGCTGCAGGATCAAGTTTAGAGTTTAGAGTTTGTAGTTTGTAGTTTGTAGATTAGAGTTTGGAGTTTGTAGCCAGTTTAGAGTTTGGAGCTTGGAGTTTGTAAATCAAAGCACTATGATGATTCTGTGAATATGGGGAATAACAGAGAACACATCGTGGACTTGGGGGATTGCAGAGAACACACTTGCCAAGAGCTCAGGCGCGAGAGAAGAAGAAGGGCTCATCCAAGGAACGACGTATGCGAATTCGTCTTCGGGTATGGAGCGGCAAAAGGAAGGACCATGCAGTAGATTGCACTAGAAAGCAGGGGGGAACGTTGGTTGGCTGCTTGGTTGCTGGCGACGCAGGCAGGGTGATCTTGATATTGGTTGGCAGCTGCTTGGTTGCTGGCGACGCAGGTAGGGTGATCTTGTTTCAGGACACGACGCAGAAAAAACCCACTTGCCAAGAACGCAGGCGCGAAAAAAGAAGAAGTGTTCATCCAAGGAACGGTACGTGCGGGTAGGAGCAAAAGGAAAGACCATTTAACAGAACACACGAGAAAGCAGGGGCATGTTGGTTGGTTGCTTGGTTGTTTGCGACACAGGCAGGGTGATCTTGCTGCAGGATGCTACATGACAGGAGCGTAGGCTGAGAGGGGACATTGTGTCCAAGAGTAGCCTGGACTAGTAGATGTAACCGGTGAGGAGCAAGGGGCAGGAACAGGTATCACATCTCCCCTACTACCGAAACAAAGCGTGCAGGGTCCTTTGAGGGAAAAAGAGGGAAGAAAAACCAGGAGTTCAAGTTGTACCTTAATCATTAATCTCACCCTTAATCCTGAATTTAACAAATTAGAACTTGAACGTCCTGAGTAATAGTTGGGAAAAAGTGGTGGCGACGGGAAATTGATTGGTTTGAAGTCAGTTTTTACTATTTTTCAATGATTCTTTCATTAAATTCAATGTTTTAACTTATAGTTTTGAAATGTATGAATACAACTGATCTATGTTTATTATGCTAACGACCACTCGAGGAAAACTTACATATGAGAGTCAGGACTTTTTCAATTAGCTAAACTGTTGCCAATCTGGTGGGTTCAACTTCATTAACGAAATCGTCTGTAGTAGTGTTTTTACTTCAATTAGCATGTGAGTACGCCATATTCTGCTGCTGCAAAAATCCTTTTTTTTAAAAAACAAATCGTGCTGCGACAACAGCAGGCGCGGCAATCATTTAATAAAAAAAAACAGCGAGTGAAATTTAGTTTGTTTGCGACGGTGCTAGGCCTGCCGGGGCGCGGTTACGCGAAATTTGAAAATAAGCATCTCACACTTCCGGCAGCTGGCCTGAAACAAAACGCCAGTACATAGATCCACGCTGCGAAGCCTTGTCGATCGTGTCAAACAACCAGATCTTGCTATTTTTCTCGAACAGAGCGCGCTCGAACGGGTTCTCCTCGAGCTGCGCGTATCCCGCTCTGCTTATGGGCAGCCCAGTGCGACCTTCTTCGACCCCTGTCTGCAATAGAAATGCGTACCAGCAGCCCCAAAAAAAGCCAGAACTCCTCAGTGGACCATGCTTTTGCTAAACCATTATTTTGTTGTTTTGCAAGCTCCTGGTTGGTGAGCTGAAGGATGGATGTTAAAGCCGACATGGGGAAAACATGAAGAAAGTGGCACTACAACCGGAAAAACAAAAAAATAAAATAAAATTTTTTTGGCAATCACGCAAAATTTTGCACGAAAGCGGACACCATGATGACAAAAAAAACAAACAAAACAAAGGGAGTTGAAATTAATTTTCATTACATTATTTCTCTGCAACGACATAACAATATTCAAAAAAAAAACCAGACACATGTAAAAAAAGTGTATGGGGTATGGATGCAAACTGGAAACTGGAAAAACAAAACGAAATGGCAAAGAAAGAGGAGGGGGGACGCGAGGGGGGAGATGTCAAACTTCTCTTCCTTCGTAGACTTCGCCTTGTGGCGAGGACGATCTGCTCCCCAGTCACCACTGCCTGGGGACCCACTTTCCAGTCAAAGCACTTCCCCAACACTTTTTGTTTGTCCTCCTCCACTTGGTGGGCTGTATAGGGGCTGGGGTTGAGAAAGGGAAAAGCCTCATCCTCACCTCCCTCCTCCTCCTCCTCTTTTTCCTCACCCGCCTCATCCAGATTCTGTTGCTGTTTTTGTTCCTCCTTCTGTTCCTCCTGTTCTTTTTCTTCATCCTCCGAAACCTCCATCTGCACCTCTTTCTCCTCTGCATTCATGAACTTCAAACTCGACCCTGCCTGCCCAGGCTCTGGCTTCAAATGCTTCGTGAAGAAGTAATAATCCTTGCCATCAAAACGCAGCGTGGTTAAAGCTTTTTGGTTTTTTGTTTCTTTTTCTGTCAACACCCCCAAAGCCACAATGTCCTTAAAGGTGGGATCGCCAAATTTCTTTTTTGCCCAAGCCCTCCCCAAGCGCACAACAGGGACTGAAAGGATGTCTGCCACCTCCATCTTTTCCAAAAAAAATCGTTATGTGGTGAATTTACGTGGAAAAAGTGCACTGGGAGGGGTCACCCTTCAATTGAAAAAAAAAACTTCAACTCACAAACGTTTTGTCGAGAAATTTTACGACGCGCTTGTTAGGGACTTTTCCAACAGTTTCTAGCGTTTTATTCATGAAAACAGCCACGGTTTAGTCGTGAGAATTTTTTTTTTAATTAGTACTGAAAAATTGTTGCCACATGGCAACAAATGTTGCCACATGGCAACGCCAGGCACATAGACAATGTTACTGTAATGGGCAATATAGCCAGATGTGCGGACAGTGCTAGCTGCAGGATCAAGTTTAGAGTTTAGAGTTTGTAGTTTGTAGTTTGTAGATTAGAGTTTGGAGTTTGTAGCCAGTTTAGAGTTTGGAGCTGAGTTTGTAAATCAAAGCACTATGATGATTCTGTGAATTTGGGGAATAACAGAGAACACATCGTGGACTTGGGGGATTGCAGAGAACACACTTGCCAAGAGCTCAGGCGCGAGAGAAGAAGAAGGGCTCATCCAAGGAACGACGTATGCGAATTCGTCTTCGGGTATGGAGCGGCAAAGGGAAGGACCATGCAGTAGATTGCACTAGAAAGCAGGGGGGAACGTTGGTTGGCTGCTTGGTTGCTGGCGACGCAGGCAGGGTGATCTTGATATTGGTTGGCAGCTGCTTGGTTGCTGGCGACGCAGGTAGGGTGATCTTGTTTCAGGACACGACGCAGAAAAAACCCACTTGCCAAGAACGCAGGCGCGAAAAAAGAAGAAGTGTTCATCCAAGGAACGGTACGTGCGGGTAGGAGCAAAAGGAAAGACCATTTAACAGAACACACGAGAAAGCAGGGGCATGTTGGTTGGTTGCTTGGTTGTTTGCGACACAGGCAGGGTGATCTTGCTGCAGGATGCTACATGACAGGAGCGTAGGCTGAGAGGGGACATTGTGTCCAAGAGTAGCCTGGACTAGTAGATGTAACCGGTGAGGAGCAAGGGGCAGGAACAGGTATCACATCTCCCCTACTACCGAAACAAAGCGTGCAGGGTCCTTTGAGGGAAAAAGAGGGAAGAAAAACCAGGAGTTCAAGTTGTACCTTAATCATTAATCTCACCCTTAATCCTGAATTTAACAAATTAGAACTTGAACGTCCTGAGTAATAGTTGGGAAAAAGTGGTGGGCGACGGGAAATTGATTGGTTTGAAGTCAGTTTTTACTATTTTTCAATGATTCTTTCATTAAATTCAATGTTTTAACTTATAGTTTTGAAATGTATGAATACAACTGATCTATGTTTATTATGCTAACGACCACTCGCACTCAGGAAAACTTACATATGAGAGTCAGGACTTTTTTCAATTAGCTAAACTGTTGCCAATCTGGTGGGTTCAACTTCATTAACGAAATCGTCTGTAGTAGTGTTTTTACTTCAATTAGCATGTGAGTACGCCATATTCTGCTGCTGCAGAAATCCTTTTTTTAAAAAAACAAATCGTGCTGCGACAACAACAGGCGCGGCAATCATTTAATAAAAAAAAAACAGCGAGTGAAATTTAGTTTGTTTGCGACGGTGCTAGGCCTGCCGGGGCGCGGTTACGCGAAATTTGAAAATAAGCATCTCACACTTCCGGCAGCTGGCCTGAAACAAAACGCCAGTACATAGATCCACGCTGCGAAGCCTTGTCGATCGTGTCAAACAACCAGATCTTGCTATTTTTCTCGAACAGAGCGCGCTCGAACGGGTTCTCCTCGAGCTGCGCGTATCCCGCTCTGCTTATGGGCAGCCCAGTGCGACCTTCTTCGACCCCTGTCTGCAATGGAAATGCGTACCAGCAGCCCCAAAAAAAGCCATAACTCCTCAGTGGACCATGCTTTTGCTAAACCATTATTTTGTTGTTTTGCAAGCTCCTGGTTGGTGAGCTGAAGGATGGATGTTAAAGCCGACATGGGGAAAACATGAAGAAAGTGGCACTACAACCGGAAAAACAAAAAAATAAAATAATTTTTTTTGGCAATCACGCAAAATTTTGCACGAAAGCGGACACCATGATGACAAAAAAAAACAAACAAAACAAAGGGAGTTGAAATTAATTTTCATTACATTATTTCTCTGCAACGACATAACAATATTCAAAAAAAAAACCAGACACATGTAAAAAAAGTGTATGGGGTATGGATGCAAACTGGAAACTGGAAAAACAAAACGAAATGGCAAAGAAAGAGGAGGGGGGACGCGAGGGGGGAGATGTCAAACTTCTCTTCCATCGTAGACTTCGCCTTGTGGCGAGGACGATCTGCTCCCCAGTCACCACTGCCTGGGGACCCACTTTCCAGTCAAAGCCCTTCCCCAACACTTTTTGTTTGTCCTCCTCCACTTGGTGGGCTGTATAGGGGCTGGAGTTAAGAAAGGGAACAGCCTCATCCTCACCTCCCTCCTCCTCCTCCTCTTTTTCCTCACCCGCCTCATCCAGATTCTGTTGCTGATTTTGTTCCTCCTTCTGTTCCTCTTGTTCTTCTTCTTCATCCTCCGAAACCTCCATCTCCACCTCTTTCTCCTCTGCATTCATGAACTTCAAACTCGACCCTGCCTGCCCAGGCTCTGGCTTCAAATGCTTCGTGAAGAAGTAATAATCCTTGCCATCAAAACGCAGCGTGGTTAAAGCTTTTTGGTTTTTTGTTTCTTTTTCTGTCAACACCCCCAAAGCCACAATGTCCTTAAAGGTGGGATCGCCAAATTTCTTTTTTGCCCAAGCCCTCCCCAAGCGCACAACAGGGACTGAAAGGATGTCTGCCACCTCCATCTTTTCCAAAAAAAATCGTTATGTGGTGAATTTACGTGGAAAAAGTGCACTGGGAGGGGTCACCCTTCAATTGAAAAAAAAAAACTTCAACTCACAAACGTTTTGTCGAGAAATTTTACGACGCGCTTGTTAGGGACTTTTCCAACAGTTTCTAGCGTTTTATTCATGAAAACAGCCACGGTTTAGTCGTGAGAATTTTTTTTTTAATTAGTACTGAAAAATTGTTGCCACATGGCAACAAATGTTGCCACATGGCAACGCCAGGCACATAGACAATGTTACTGTAATGGGCAATATAGCCAGATGTGCGGACAGTGCTAGCTGCAGGATCAAGTTTAGAGTTTAGAGTTTGTAGTTTGTAGTTTGTAGATTAGAGTTTGGAGTTTGTAGCCAGTTTAGAGTTTGGAGCTGAGTTTGTAAATCAAAGCACTATGATGATTCTGTGAATATGGGGAATAACAGAGAACACATCGTGGACTTGGGGGATTGCAGAGAACACACTTGCCAAAAGCTCAGGCGCGAGAGAAGAAGAAGGGCTCATCCAAGGAACGACGTATGCGAATTCGTCTTCGGGTATGGAGCGGCAAAGGGAAGGACCATGCAGTAGATTGCACTAGAAAGCAGGGGGGAACATGTTGGTTGGCTGCTTGGTTGCTGGCGACGCAGGCAGGGTGATCTTGATATTGGTTGGCAGCTGCTTGGTTGCTGGCGACGCAGGTAGGGTGATCTTGTTTCAGGACACGACGCAGAAAAAACCCACTTGCCAAGAACGCAGGCGCGAAAAAAGAAGAAGTGTTCATCCAAGGAACGGTACGTGCGGGTAGGAGCAAAAGGAAAGACCATTTAACAGAACACACGAGAAAGCAGGGGCATGTTGGTTGGTTGCTTGGTTGTTTGCGACACAGGCAGGGTGATCTTGCTGCAGGATGCTACATGACAGGAGCGTAGGCTGAGAGGGGACATTGTGTCCAAGAGTAGCCTGGACTAGTAGATGTAACCGGTGAGGAGCAAGGGGCAGGAACAGGTATCACATCTCCCCTACTACCGAAACAAAGCGTGCAGGGTCCTTTGAGGGAAAAAGAGGGAAGAAAAACCAGGAGTTCAAGTTGTACCTTAATCATTAATCTCACCCTTAATCCTGAATTTAACCAATTAGAACTTGAACGTCCTGAGTAATAGTTGGGAAAAAGTGGTGGGCGACGGGAAATTGATTGGTTTGAAGTCAGTTTTTACTATTTTTCAATGATTCTTTCATTAAATTCAATGTTTTAACTTATAGTTTTGAAATGTATGAATACAACTGATCTATGTTTATTATGCGAACGACCACTCGCACTCAGGAAAACTTACATATGAGAGTCAGGACTTTTTTCAATTAGCTAAACTGTTGCCAATCTGGTGGGTTCAACTTCATTAACGAAATCGTCTGTAGTAGTGTTTTTACTTCAATTAGCATGTGAGTACGCCATATTCTGCTGCTGCAAAAATCCTTTTTTTAAAAAAACAAATCGTGCTGCGACAACAACAGGCGCGGCAATCATTTAATAAAAAAAAAAACAGCGAGTGAAATTTAGTTTGTTTGCGACGGTGCTAGGCCTGCCGGGGCGCGGTTACGCGAAATTTGAAAATAAGCATCTCACACTTCCGGCAGCTGGCCTGAAACAAAACGCCAGTACATAGATCCACGCTGCGAAGCCTTGTCGATCGTGTCAAACAACCAGATCTTGCTATTTTTCTCGAACAGAGCGCGCTCGAACGGGTTCTCCTCGAGCTGCGCGTATCCCGCTCTGCTTATGGGCAGCCCAGTGCGACCTTCTTCGACCCCTGTCTGCAATGGAAATGCGTACCAGCAGCCCCAAAAAAAGCCATAACTCCTCAGTGGACCATGCTTTTGCTAAACCATTATTTTGTTGTTTTGCAAGCTCCTGGTTGGTGAGCTGAAGGATGGATGTTAAAGCCGACATGGGGAAAACATGAAGAAAGTGGCACTACAACCGGAAAAACAAAAAAATAAAATAAAATTTTTTTGGCAATCACGCAAAATTTTGCACGAAAGCGGACACCATGATGACAAAAAAAAACAAACAAAACAAAGGGAGTTGAAATTAATTTTCATTACATTATTTCTCTGCAACGACATAACAATATTCAAAAAAAAAACCAGACACATGTAAAAAAAGTGTATGGGGTATGGATGCAAACTGGAAACTGGAAAAACAAAACGAAATGGCAAAGAAAGAGGAGGGGGGACGCGAGGGGGGAGATGTCAAACTTCTCTTCCATCGTAGACTTCGCCTTGTGGCGAGGACGATCTGCTCCCCAGTCACCACTGCCTGGGGACCCACTTTCCAGTCAAAGCCCTTCCCCAACACTTTTTGTTTGTCCTCCTCCACTTGGTGGGCTGTATAGGGGCTGGGGTTAAGAAAGGGAACAGCCTCATCCTCACCTCCCTCCTCCTCCTCCTCTTTTTCCTCACCCGCCTCATCCAGATTCTGTTGCTGTTTTTGTTCCTCCTTCTGTTCCTCCTGTTCTTCTTCTTCACCCTCCGAAACCTCCATCTCCACCTCTTTCTCCTCTGCATTCATGAACTTCAAACTCGACCCTGCCTGCCCAGGCTCTGGCTTCAAATGCTTCGTGAAGAAGTAATAATCCTTGCCATCAAAACGCAGCGTGGTTAAAGCTTTTTGGTTTTTTGTTTCTTTTTCTGTCAACACCCCCAAAGCCACAATGTCCTTAAAGGTGGGATCGCCAAATTTCTTTTTTGCCCAAGCCCTCCCCAAGCGCACAACAGGGACTGAAAGGATGTCTGCCACCTCCATCTTTTCCAAAAAAAATCGTTATGTGGTGAATTTACGTGGAAAAAGTGCACTGGGAGGGGTCACCCTTCAATTGAAAAAAAAAACTTCAACTCACAAACGTTTTGTCGAGAAATTTTACGACGCGCTTGTTAGGGACTTTTCCAACAGTTTCTAGCGTTTTATTCATGAAAACAGCCACGGTTTAGTCGTGAGAATTTTTTTTTTAATTAGTACTGAAAAATTGTTGCCACATGGCAACAAATGTTGCCACATGGCAACGCCAGGCACATAGACAATGTTACTGTAATGGGCAATATAGCCAGATGTGCGGACAGTGCTAGCTGCAGGATCAAGTTTAGAGTTTAGAGTTTGTAGTTTGTAGTTTGTAGATTAGAGTTTGGAGTTTGTAGCCAGTTTAGAGTTTGGAGCTGAGTTTGTAAATCAAAGCACTATGATGATTCTGTGAATATGGGGAATAACAGAGAACACATCGTGGACTTGGGGGATTGCAGAGAACACACTTGCCAAAAGCTCAGGCGCGAGAGAAGAAGGGCTCATCCAAGGAACGACGTATGCGAATTCGTCTTCGGGTATGGAGCGGCAAAGGGAAGGACCATGCAGTAGATTGCACTAGAAAGCAGGGGGGAACATGTTGGTTGGCTGCTTGGTTGCTGGCGACGCAGGCAGGGTGATCTTGATATTGGTTGGCAGCTGCTTGGTTGCTGGCGACGCAGGTAGGGTGATCTTGTTTCAGGACACGACGCAGAAAAAACCCACTTGCCAAGAACGCAGGCGCGAAAAAAGAAGAAGTGTTCATCCAAGGAACGGTACGTGCGGGTAGGAGCAAAAGGAAAGACCATTTAACAGAACACACGAGAAAGCAGGGGCATGTTGGTTGGTTGCTTGGTTGTTTGCGACACAGGCAGGGTGATCTTGCTGCAGGATGCTACATGACAGGAGCGTAGGCTGAGAGGGGACATTGTGTCCAAGAGTAGCCTGGACTAGTAGATGTAACCGGTGAGGAGCAAGGGGCAGGAACAGGTATCACATCTCCCCTACTACCGAAACAAAGCGTGCAGGGTCCTTTGAGGGAAAAAGAGGGAAGAAAAACCAGGAGTTCAAGTTGTACCTTAATCATTAATCTCACCCTTAATCCTGAATTTAACCAATTAGAACTTGAACGTCCTGAGTAATAGTTGGGAAAAAGTGGTGGGCGACGGGAAATTGATTGGTTTGAAGTCAGTTTTTACTATTTTTCAATGATTCTTTCATTAAATTCAATGTTTTAACTTATAGTTTTGAAATGTATGAATACAACTGATCTATGTTTATTATGCGAACGACCACTCGCACTCAGGAAAACTTACATATGAGAGTCAGGACTTTTTTCAATTAGCTAAACTTTTGCCAATCTGGTGGGTTCAACTTCATTAACGAAATCGTCTGTAGTAGTGTTTTTACTTCAATTAGCATGTGAGTACGCCATATTCTGCTGCTGCAAAAATCCTTTTTTTTAAAAAACAAATCGTGCTGCGACAACAACAGGCGCGGCAATCATTTAATAAAAAAAAAAACAGCGAGTGAAATTTAGTTTGTTTGCGACGGTGCTAGGCCTGCCGGGGCGCGGTTACGCGAAATTTGAAAATAAGCATCTCACACTTCCGGCAGCTGGCCTGAAACAAAACGCCAGTACATAGATCCACGCTGCGAAGCCTTGTCGATCGTGTCAAACAACCAGATCTTGCTATTTTTCTCGAACAGAGCGCGCTCGAACGGGTTCTCCTCGAGCTGCGCGTATCCCGCTCTGCTTATGGGCAGCCCAGTGCGACCTTCTTCGACCCCTGTCTGCAATGGAAATGCGTACCAGCAGCCCCAAAAAAAGCCAGAACTCCTCAGTGGACCATGCTTTTGCTAAACCATTATTTTGTTGTTTTGCAAGCTCCTGGTTGGTGAGCTGAAGGATGGATGTTAAAGCCGACATGGGGAAAACATGAAGAAAGTGGCACTACAACCGGAAAAACAAAAAAATAAAATAATTTTTTTTGGCAATCACGCAAAATTTTGCACAAAAGCGGACACCATGATGACAAAAAAAACAAACAAAACAAAGGGAGTTGAAATTAATTTTCATTACATTATTTCTCTGCAACGACATAACAATATTCAAAAAAAAAACCAGACACATGTAAAAAAAGTGTATGGGGTATGGATGCAAACTGGAAACTGGAAAAACAAAACGAAATGGCAAAGAAAGAGGAGGGGGGACGCGAGGGGGGAGATGTCAAACTTCTCTTCCATCGTAGACTTCGCCTTGTGGCGAGGACGATCTGCTCCCCAGTCACCACTGCCTGGGGACTCACTTTCCAGTCAAAGCACTTCCCCAACACTTTTTGTTTGTCCTCCTCCACTTGGTGGGCTGTATAGGGGCTGGGGTTAAGAAAGGGAACAGCCTCATCCTCACCTCCCTCCTCCTCCTCCTCTTTTTCCTCACCCGCCTCATCCAGATTCTGTTGCTGTTTTTGTTCCTCCTTCTGTTCCTCCTGTTCTTCTTCTTCACCCTCCGAAACCTCCATCTCCACCTCTTTCTCCTCTGCATTCATGAACTTCAAACTCGACCCTGCCTGCCCAGGCTCTGGCTTCAAATGCTTCGTGAAGAAGTAATAATCCTTGCCATCAAAACGCAGCGTGGTTAAAGCTTTTTGGTTTTTTGTTTCTTTTTCTGTCAACACCCCCAAAGCCACAATGTCCTTAAAGGTGGGATCGCCAAATTTCTTTTTTGCCCAAGCCCTCCCCAAGCGCACAACAGGGACTGAAAGGATGTCTGCCACCTCCATCTTTTCCAAAAAAAATCGTTATGTGGTGAATTTACGTGGAAAAAGTGCACTGGGAGGGGTCACCCTTCAATTGAAAAAAAAAACTTCAACTCACAAACGTTTTGTCGAGAAATTTTACGACGCGCTTGTTAGGGACTTTTCCAACAGTTTCTAGCGTTTTATTCATGAAAACAGCCACGGTTTAGTCGTGAGAATTTTTTTTTTAATTAGTACTGAAAAATTGTTGCCACATGGCAACAAATGTTGCCACATGGCAACGCCAGGCACATAGACAATGTTACTGTAATGGGCAATATAGCCAGATGTGCGGACAGTGCTAGCTGCAGGATCAAGTTTAGAGTTTAGAGTTTGTAGTTTGTAGTTTGTAGATTAGAGTTTGGAGTTTGTAGCCAGTTTAGAGTTTGGAGCTTGGAGTTTGTAAATCAAAGCACTATGATGATTCTGTGAATATGGGGAATAACAGAGAACACATCGTGGACTTGGGGGATTGCAGAGAACACACTTGCCAAGAGCTCAGGCGCGAGAGAAGAAGAAGGGCTCATCCAAGGAACGACGTATGCGAATTCGTCTTCGGGTATGGAGCGGCAAAAGGAAGGACCATGCAGTAGATTGCACTAGAAAGCAGGGGGGAACGTTGGTTGGCTGCTTGGTTGCTGGCGACGCAGGCAGGGTGATCTTGATATTGGTTGGCAGCTGCTTGGTTGCTGGCGACGCAGGTAGGGTGATCTTGTTTCAGGACACGACGCAGAAAAAACCCACTTGCCAAGAACGCAGGCGCGAAAAAAGAAGAAGTGTTCATCCAAGGAACGGTACGTGCGGGTAGGAGCAAAAGGAAAGACCATTTAACAGAACACACGAGAAAGCAGGGGCATGTTGGTTGGTTGCTTGGTTGTTTGCGACACAGGCAGGGTGATCTTGCTGCAGGATGCTACATGACAGGAGCGTAGGCTGAGAAGGGACATTGTGTCCAAGAGGAGCCTGGACTAGTAGATGTAACCGGTGAGGAGCAAGGGGCAGGAACACAGGTATCACATCTCCCCTACTACCGAAACAAAGCGTGCAGAGGGGTTCTTTGAGGGAAAAGAGGGAAGAAAAACTAAGATGAGAAGCTTAAGATGGGAGCCGCCATGGATACCAATCCTCATGTATCAGGCAGTTGCAGCAGTGGGATTGCAGGGTTTGTAGTGAAGCTTCAGGGCTTGTTTCTATTATGATTTCTGATAGCAGGCGGCCTGGTTGTACAGGCGTGTCGAATCCCGAACCCTTAGAAGGGACAAGGATGCAAATGTAACTTTCAGAAATTGTTATTTATTGACAGGGGTTTACAGGACCACGAGTGACCGTGCTCGCCTCTTTGCCGAGATTAATTAGGTTTTAAGGTAGGGTTGAGTAAGAGCTAGGTTCAAGGTTTGTTAAGTACAAGGGCTGGTTTTTGAGTAGAGTAAGGGTTTGTAAGTGCGTTCCGGGCCGAGGCTTTCTCCAGGGCTTGTGAGGTGAGTTTACGATGAAGGTTCTGAATGGGAAGGCTGTGGTATTGAACTGGTTTTGGTTGTGTAGTAACGGATGTAGGCAGGCTAAAGTGGAAGGACAAATCGTACAGCCAGTGGGAAGAATACAAGTTGATTCAGGCGAAAAAGGAGTTTGCTAGAGTAAAAAGGAATTTTCCGGTGCAACTGGGGTGAGAAAATACTGGCAAAAAGTAAAAAAGTAAGATACATTGGATTAAATTGTATCGTATTACATTAGAATTGTCGGTTCCATGATAAGTTAGTTGCGAAGTGAAGTTTAGGATAGATACTGGAGCATGGGTAGAAGTCCTCAAGAATCGGAGCAGTGTCAAAGTTCCTTGTGAGAAAATACAGTTTGTCTTGAAGTTAATAGTAATTGAAGTAGAGATAAAGTCCTTCTAGGTAAGTTTGACAGAAGTTATTGTAAATAGGTTGGTCAGTGAGTGGGTCACATGATACGGAAACGTCCAGGTTTGGAGTTGGAGTCGGGGCATTGATATAGTATTTCTTGAAGGTATTAGTAGTTGAAGTAGAGTTACAGTTCCTAATGAGCTGAAAACTGAGGAAAGAAAGAAAATATTAATATTATTATTATATTAATATCATAAGTGCGAAGGAGAGAGAGAGAGAGAGAGAGAAAGAGAGGGGGGGGGGGGGGGGGGACATGAAGCCGAGCTAGAAAGGAGGGCGGGAAAAAGCAAACACCATCCCTCCAATCATAGGGAGGATGGAAAAAAGGAATCCAAGCTAAAGCCGAAACAAGAGCACGGTAGACACATAACTTGAAGAGAGAGAGAGAGAGAGAGAGAGAGAGAGAGAGAGAGAATCTATCTATCTATCTATCTATCTATCTATCTATCTATCTATCTATCTATCTATCTATCTATCTATCTATCTATCTATCTTGACCAGGCAAATTAGCCAGCCGAGCAGCATC
>WBZZ01005528.1:20000-25000 GCA_019918135.1 Paulinella micropora
GTACGGTACGGCAGTACGGTACGGTACAGTGGTACGATACGGTGGTACGGTACGGTGGTACGGTGGTACGGTACGATACGATACGATGAGATACGATACAATACAACATAATACAATACAATACAATACAATACAATACAATACAATACTACAATACAATACAATAAAAATACAATATACGATACAATACGATACAATACGATACAATATGATGGAATACAATACAATACAATACAATACAATACGATAAAATACAATACAATACAATACAATGCAATACAATACAATACAATACAAAACAGTACAGGACAATACAATACAATACAATACAATACAATACAATACAATACAATACAATACGATACGATACGATACATTACAATACAATACAATACGATACAATACAATACAATACAATACAAAACAATACAATACAATACAATACAATACAATACAGTACAATACAATGCAATACAATACAGTACAATACAATACAATACAATACAATACAATACAATACAATACAAAAAATCGAATCCACATCCAATCCACTCCACTCCACTCCACTCCACTCCATTCCACTCCACTCCATTCCATTACATTCCAATACAATACGATGCAATACAGTCCAATCGAACCCAGTCCAATCAAACTCAAACCAACCCAATCTAATCCACTGCAATCCACTCCACTCCACTCCACTCCACTCCACTCCAATCCAATCCAGTCCCGTCCAATCCGATCCAATCCAATCCGATCCAATCCAATCCAATCCAGTCCAATCCAATCCGATCCACCCCAATCTCCACTCCAATCCAATGTGATTCAATCCAATCCAATCCAATCCAATCCAATCCAGTCCAATCCAATCCAGTCCAATCCAATCCAGTCCAATCCAATCCAGTCCAATCCAATCCCAATGCCATGCAATGCAATGCCATCCCATCCCATCCTATCCCATCCGATCCCATCCAATCCCATCCAACCCAACCCAACCCAATCCACTCCACTCCACTCCACTCCAACTCCACTCCATCCTACCCTGCCACACCGCCGACGTGAACGTGTCTGTCCACACGTTTGCATCATCCGGAGACAGAGTGACGATCAAGCTTTCAGACTGCTCACTACAAACATAGATAACCGTACATACATACATACATACATGCATACATATTTAACATACATACATAACACACACACATAACATAACATGCATAACATAACACGCATAACATAACATACATAACATAGCAAGCATAACATAACATACATACATAACATACATAACATAACGTACATACATAACATACATACATAACATGCATACATGACATACATACATAACATACATACATAACATAACATACATAACATAACATACATAACATAACATACATAACATAACGTACATAACATAACAAACGTTACATAACATAGGTTACATAACATACATAACACACATACATAACATACATAATGTAACATAACATACATAACATACATACATAACATAACATACATAACATAACAAACGTTACATACACATACGTTACATAACATACGTTACATAACATACATAACATACATACATAACATACATAATGTAACATAACATACATAACATACATACATAACATAACATACATAACATACATAACATAACAAACGTTACATAACAAACGTTACATAACAAACGTTACATAACATACGTTACATAACTACATAACATACATACATAACATACATAACATACATAACATAACATACATAACATAACATACATAACATGACAAACGTTACATAACAAACGTACATAACATACGTTACATAACTACATAACATACATACATAACATACATAACATACATAACATACATAACATAACATACATAACATAACATACATAACATAACAAACGTTACATAACATACGTTACATAACATACATAACATACATACATAACATACATAACGTAACATAACATAGATAACATAACATACATAACAACATACATAACATACATAACATAACATACATACATAACATACATAACGTAACATACATACATAACAACATACATAACATACATAACATAACATACATAACGTACATACATAACGTACATACATAACATACATACATAACATACATACATAACGTACATAACATAACATACATAACATAACATACATAACATACATACATACATACATACATACATACATACATACATACATAACATACATAACATACATAACATACATAACATACATACATACATACATACATACATACATACATACATACATACATGCGTGCATACGTGCATACATATGTACATACATACAAACATGCATACATACGTACGTACGTACGTGCGTACGCACGCACGCACGCACGTACGTACGTACGTACGTACGTACGTACGTACATACATACATACATACATACATACGTGCATACATACGTGCATACATACGTGCATACATAGTACATACGTACGTACGTACGTACATATGCATATGCATATACGTACATACGTACGTACGTACATACATACATACATTACATGCATACATACATACATACATACATACATACACACATATACATACATACATACATACATACATACATACATACATATATACATACATACATACATACATACATACATACATACCTGCCCATCATGCGTAACGCTGCAGCATCATCTCCTCCTAATAGATAGATAGATAGATAGATAGATAGATAGATAGATAGATAGATAGATAGATAGACAGACAGACAGATAGATAGATAGACAGATAGATAGATAGATAGATAGATAGATAGATAGATAGATAGATAGATAGATAGAAAGATAGATAGAGATATCGACTAATGTCAGAAAAAAGGAGCTTCTGATTTCGTCAACCAAGGAAGTCTGTGGGTAAAGTATTAACCCGATGCCCAGCTAAGCCGTGATGTTTGCACGGAAGGGACTGATACAGGCAATACCAAATCTCCCTAGTACCAGGCGGGGTCAGGGCTCGTTCCATAAGCGCCCCTTGCAGAACGAGCTCCCACCTCCATTACAGAGGACCCAGTAAGCAGATGGAGTTTCGAGACTGTTCGACAGTCTAGTATAAACCGACAGAGCACTGTGGGTTTTATTCCGGGCTCAACAAGCGAGAAAGGGCACCCTGAGGGAACAGGATTGTGCTTCCCGTCGCTATTTCGGCATGTGACTTATAGGCGTATGGCTAGGCACACATAAGGCACCCCACCACGGGCCCAGCACACCCACACCATCCCCTAATAGATAGATAGATAGATAGATAGATAGATAGATAGATAGATAGATATAGATATATATATATAGATATAGATATAGACCTAGCTCGAACAAAGCGCGGTCGAGCCCAGTGCCATTCTCACCCCTAATAACAATAACAATAAATAATAATAATAATAATAATAATAATAATAATAATAATAATAATAATAATAATAATACTATATCTGAGGCGTACTGATGCAGCTAATGGCATATCCTCAACGGACATAAGCCTCCAATACCCTTGTTCGAGGTCCTCCACCCCCCCGTGTCAGTCTCTCGCCTGATGATCGGGGCCACCGATGGAGCTCCTGAGGGCAAGACTGCACTAAGCCGAGGTTATTCCGCAGTCCCAGCAACCTCTTGCAAGACGTCACCGAATGTGCAAGTGCATACACCAAGCGCGGTTGCTAGAGCTGCCTCGAAACCCCACCCATAACAATCTGGTGTCTGCTGGGTCCTGGGCTATCAACCAGCATATGCGGAGTTTAAGATCTTTTACGCGCGCAACGACCCTCCTCCCCAGCATCTACCACCAAAGGGTTATGAGTTGGCGTCACAGTTTAACGCCTTGAGGCCATTGGGCTGAATAATAATAATAATAATAATAATAATAATAATAATAATACCTGCATGCACATGTAAGAAACACGAGACGTACAATAAATACAACATATATAATACACGCAACACATGCAAGACAGACATACAACATACATAATACATGCAACACATGCAAGACAGACATACAACACATATAATACATAAAATATATAGAATATACATATAATACATACAAGATACATACGATACATACATACCACTGCATTTGCCCCATACAGTCCTCGGTGTTTGGAATACATACAATGAGAAGTTCCTTGTACTTAACCACAATGAGCAATCACTTCAAACGTTTCGTTCTCAGCCGGTTCTGGTCTTTGCGGCTTGTGTAGTGGCTCGTTTGAAAGCTCTCATCAACAGCTTTCTAATAAGCCATAACACAGGTTGTAGATGCAAATACTGACTGAGATCAAAGCGCTTGAAGTAATTGTTCGTTGTACTTAAGAAATAGGAACTTCTCATACATGCAATATACATAAAGTATACATACGATACATACATACCACTGCAATTGCCCCATACCGTCCTGCGTGTTTTAGATAGATAGAATAGATAGATAGATAGATAGATAGATAGATAGATAGATAGATAGATGGAGATAGATAGATAGATGTAGATAGATAGATAGATGGAGATAGATAGATAGATAGATAGATAGATAGATAGATAGATAGATAGATGGATATACATACGGTACATACATACCACTGCATTTGTCCCACATAGAGATAGGTACATACCACTGCATTTGTATAGATAGATAGATAGATGAGATATCGACTAATGCCAGAAAAAAGGAGCTTCTGATTTCGTCAACCAAGGAAGTCTGTGGGTAAAGTATTAACCCGATGCCCAGCTAAGCCGTGATGTTTGCACGGAAGGGACTGATACAGGCGATACCAAAGCTCCCTAGTACCAGGCGGGGCCAGGACTCGTTCCATAAGCGCCCCTTGCAGAACGAGCTCCCACCTCCATTTCAGAGGACCCAGTAAGCAGATGGAGTTTCGAGACTGTTCGACAGTCTAGTATAAACCGACAGAGCACTGTGGGTTTTATT
>WBZZ01005528.1:30000-32500 GCA_019918135.1 Paulinella micropora
ACAACATAACATAACATAACATAACGTAACCTACACACACACACACACACACACACACACAACACACACACACACAACACAGACACACACATACACACACACACACGCACACATACACACATACACACACACTTGCACACGTGTGTGTTATGTGTGTGACAAGTGTGTGACAAGATATATATATGTATATATATAGATTATATATATACATATAGAGACATATATATATAGATATGTTTTTATATAATATTATAATGTATAAAGTATATTATATATTATATATTGTAATATTATATTATACATATATGTATATTATATTATATATATACATGTATATATATGTATATATATACAAATATGTATATATATATATATATTTTATACACACATATATACGTACAGATTTTCTGCTGCTTCTTCTTTCTCTCTTTAATGAAAAACGCAAACTCATATTGATAATAAAGCTGAGTGAAAGAAAGGAGTATTAGAATAAAGAAGAAGCACCACAAGAAACGAATGCGTAATAAGAAGAAGAAAGAACACGCAAAATGATAAATACATACAACATAACCGATGAAGAAACAAAAAAATATAAATTTCTCTTCTTTTCAGACAGACTTACACATAGATACAAACATACGCAGACACTGAGCTGGTACCAGCACCACAAAATAACAAATGAAAGAGTAAAATATAATTTTTCTCCTTTTTTCATCAAGGCTTATAAATAACAGAAAACATATGCAGGAAGTATGTGTAAACATTAAAGACAACAAAATATGAAGTACACGAAGAATCTCAAGATGCAATATACGTTTTAAAAGGCATAAATATAAATTTATATAATGATTTATTAAAGTATATAACGTTTTCTTTCCACAGGACCCATTTCTGCCATTTAGCCGAGAGGACGGATCAAGCGTACTTCTTCATAAAATTGCGTCCGCCCTTCCGGCCATCTAGATTTTTCTCTAGTACCTTGTGAAGGACCATAGCGCCTACGGACCTGACAGTCCTATCAATAAATTCTGAAATTCTGAATTTCTACAGTCATGATACAATCAGATACAATACTGGTAGCTGAGTCAGGCCCACAGCACAATTGGTTTGATTTCCCAACGCAAAACTCGCTGAAATTCTCTGGCTTTGTCCTCCCCTTGCCTTTTCGGTTTGGTTGGAAGCAAAGGAAAGGTGAGTCTTCGATGTTCCCCGTTGTTCATGAAACTGGCGGCACAGCGAGTTAATACTCTCTGTATTACAGAGTACTTTGTAGCATATTAGGACCAAGTGGGAGAAAAAAATTGAAAAACTGGCTCTCGGAAATAGCTCACAATGGTACATGTCAACCACATGCTGCCTGAATGCTCCTTCACCTGTGTTCTGTTTATTCCTTTGCATGCTTCATACGCCGACAATTACAACACTTATATAATGTCAGCGAGGTCACTTATTCCCCGCCGCACAATAGCCACCAGGTAACGCCCTTGGGATTATAATGTAGGCTGTGGTTGGACGTGGATGCTAACAGAGCAGTTATATTGCTCTGGACGATAAACTATAACCAACAGTGAAACCATAGCGATACATGACAAGGAAGGTTTGGGCGGGCTTCCCCGCACTGAAGGGCTCTTATGCAAGAGATTGCTCAGGCCTTTCCACCAGTCCTCCTCTTATTTGTCGAAAATTCTTCATTCCCTCATTTTGAGTAATACTAACACCAAGTTTAGTCTGAAAACAAGAACACCTTCACAGGCGGGGCGCTCAAGAAACATGGCTCCAATAACCACTCCTGCAAACCAGAAAGAAAATCACCGTTGTGCGTTCCCTAGGTTTTGCGACATCCTGAACGTACAAGAGATCACGAGAAAAAGCACGTTTTACATAATAACACAGTTTCCCGCATTTTCCATACTTTCTTTAGAGAAATGCCACAACAAACGATAATCTAACCACCTGTTTCACCTACCTTCATACACATAGGATTCTCTCTTGGAGGCCACCGCAATGGTCCAGCAAGAACAAAAAGGCTCCGCTGAATCTGATGCTGCAGCCAAATCAGGCTCCCACGTGTCCTTCAAGATCGTGCAGACGAGTTCTGCTGCATCTCGTCGTGTGACAAGCGCTCCATTAAATCTGCAGCACTTGCCGCGACTGCACACTCACTCGCCCTTGCACTCGCCCAGGAAGATGCATTTACTTGTAGCTGGCTCCAGCACCTCACACATGCAGGCCTTGTCTCCTTCGTCGCGCGTGCGTTCGGCAAAGATTCCTGTGCCCGTTGGGACCTATGGGCAGCAGGCACAAACGTCACAAGCGGAGTCGACATCTATATCCTCATCTACATCAACATCTAAGCTCCAGACTCCCTACTCCAGGACAGGCTCTCACCCGGCGTCTCCTGTTTTGTCTCCCCGTACTTCTCCTGTACCCTTCACCTCCAACGGTTCGCCCGCCATGGCGAACAGAACGCTTGCTATGCTCCAGGCCAACCCCAACCTCG
>WBZZ01005528.1:52500-55000 GCA_019918135.1 Paulinella micropora
GTAAGACGCGTTCTACAGCACCCAGATTTCCCGGTTTCTGGGTCAATTTCTGGGTTTGCTTCCCTGAAAAGCCTGGCCTGCGGTGCGGTGCCACTTGACCCAGAAATGGTCATTTTCTGGGTTTTCTTCCCTGAAAAGCCTGGCCTGCGGTGCGGTGCCACTTGACCCAGAAATAGACCCAGAAAACCGGGAAATCTGGGTGGTGTAGAACGCGCCTCAGTGAGTCAGTGAGTCATCAGTAAAGTAAAGTAAAGTAAAGTAAGTAAAGTAAAGTAAAGTAAGAAGGTAAGTAATTCAGTAAACAAGTAAGCAACCGTGGTATGAATTTGCATGCTGCTGGCCCATTCTGCCCTCTGTACAACACACAAAATGCCCTAGCCCCATTGTGCATTTGTCATGTAGCAGCAGGCGAGATTGTTGTCACAGCTTTTGGCTGTGGTGGACGTGGTATTGTGTATAGGAGCGTGTGTGCCTTGTCACAGCTGCTGACTCCTGTGGACCTACCATCACAGCTCTTGACTGGCCGTGGATGTGTTTTTTTGCAGTTGTCTTGTCACAGCTGCTGACTCCTGTGGACCTACCATCACAGCTGTTGACTGGCCGTGGTTGTGTTCTTTTGCAGGAGCGCGTCTTGTCACAGCTGCTGACTCCTGTGGACATGCCGGGACGCGCGGTATCTATATCTATATATCTATATCTATATCTGTATATATATCTATATCTATATCTAGGGCAAGTTCGGGCCGGCCGGGGGGCGCCTGGTGGTCTGTCGGCTGCAGACCCAAGCGCAAGGTGAGCTTTGGGGAGAAGTGTTGGGCAAGGCTCTGTCTTGCTGCCTTGGGGAAAGGCCGAACGGGTCGGTGCATGACACGACAGCATCTCCAGCCAGAAGTCTGCGCGGTGCTTTCGCGGTGCTACGCGACTGGGGTGCGTACATACTTAACATGCATGCATGCATACATACATACATACATACGTGCATACATACATACATACATACATACGTACATACGTACTTACCGTACCGTACCGTACGTACATACATACATACATACATACATACGCCAAACAGGTGGTTTCGACCTGTCCTGGTTGCACCGGCCGGACCACGTCGCCTACTGGCCCTACCTCGTGGCCCTGCAGCCGCCCGCCTGCACAATGCCCGGCTGCCACTGTGCTCAATGGGCTTGGTCCGAGTCCGAGATGGTGTGCGCGACCGCGACCTCAACCTCGACCTCGGCACAACCGCTACCGCAACCGGCCTGTACTAACTGCCGCCACCCGCACAAGCTGGTCCGGACGTACCAGGACCTGCTGCACCTGCCGGCCCTGCTGCTGCTGGTGGAGCCTGACCGGCCGGGGCTGACGTTTCCGCACTCGCTGGCCTGCCTGGACTTGCGCTGCCGTTACGTGCTGGCCTGCCCCAGATCCGTCCGGTCCGTGCAGTACGAGCTGGGCCGGCTCTGCCGTTACGTGGTGCGGAGCGGCCGGCGCTGCAGCCGCTGCCACCAGAGCCAGGCGTCTCTGGGGACCAGCTCGGCCAGCTGCCCGGGCCGGCCCCCTGCGCAGAAAACGGCTGACGAGCACGAGAAAGGAGGAGGTAACGGCTCTAGCGTGGACGGTAACGGAGGTAACGGCTCGCGCGAGCACGCTTGGGTCGAGGTGTGCGGGGAGTGCGGTCAAGGTGTGGAGGAGCACGTCAGGAACAGTCCGTACGTGCTGGTCGGGGCGGGCCTGTACCGTTTCCTGCAGTCGCCACGTGGGCAGGCTGCACTCACTGCAGCTCCGCCGGCGCAGGTGAAAATGTATAATTTAACATAGCATGACACGACGTGAAGTGACATAGAATGACATAACATAACGTAACATAACATAACATAACATAACATAACATAACATAACATAATAAGTCATGGCATGGCATAATATAACATATGTAACATAACATAACATACATAACATAACATAACATAACATAACATAACATAACATAACATAACATAACATTACATAGCGTGAAATGGCATGGCATGCATGCTCTAGGGCGCCGTGTCGTCGTCGTCCCCGCGTGTCTGGTCACTGCAAGGTCATCAATCATCAATCTTCAATCATCAATAATACGATAATCAATCATCAATCATCAATCTTCAATAGGTCCCCCGCAGATCGGCAAAACTGCTGTGTACTTAAACACGCTCCTTTTGCTCCAACGCTCTCTCAACCTTGTCTCCCTCTCGCCGCCGCTGATCCCGCCGGCTCCCGTGGGGACAAAGTGGCATTCGTCGCGGCCCGACCTGGCGAAATTGGCAACGGGCGCTGCTCCGGCGGTGGGGGGGCTTTCTCACAAGCCAGACTTGCTGCAGATAGTGGACAGACGATTGCACACACTGTGCCGACTGCTAGTCTCGGTACAGAGAGCTTGCGATCTGTCTTTCTAGTGTATCTATCTATCTATCTAGCTATCTATCTATATACCTACCTATCTACCTACGTGCCTACC
>WBZZ01005528.1:72500-105000 GCA_019918135.1 Paulinella micropora
TATTATTATTATTATTATTATTATTATTGTTATTATTATTATTATTGTAATTGGACACCGTGATAGCACAGTGGTCAAGTTCTACCATCTGAGCTCTGTCGCCAGTTCGATTCCCGTCGGTGCCACCAGTATTTTCATTGAACATACCGGTCTATTTCTGGACCAGTATTTTCATTGAACATACCGGCCCGTCTGGAAGTGTTGGAACTGCCCTTGCGGGGGTGTCATTAGAGCTTATCGTCAATTCTTCGTACTCCCCTCACGGGTGAGACGATGGAGGCGCATGTGCAGAAATGCATCAGCCATTGACAGAGAAGCACTATTATTATTGTTATTATTATTATTATTATTATTATTATTATCATAATAATAATAATAATAATTATTATTATTATTATTATTATCATTATTATTATTATCATTATTATTATTATCATTATTATTATTATCATTATTATTATTGTTATTATTATTATTATGTTATTATTATTATTATTATTATTATTATTATTATATTATTATTATTATTATTATTATTATTATTATTATTATTATTATTATGCCCTGTGGCAGGTTTTTTTTTTTTTTTTTTTTTTTAATTTATTTATTTTATTACTACTAACAAACGTATCAAGTAACTGAAACAGTACATAAATAAATAAGTAAGTAAGTAAAGCGAGTAAGTTAGTTTGTTTCCTGAGTACACGACTAAGTAACTAACTTACCGCCTAAATAACTAAATAACTAACTAACCAACTAACTAACTTACTAACTACGCGAATGCGATGTGGCAGGTAGAGAACTTAATAACTAACCAGATAACTAACTAACTAAATAACTAAGTAACGAGCTATTTAACTAACTAAACTAACTAACAGCTAACTAACTAAATCTAGGCCCAGTGCTGGCTGTACCGCCGCTGCTGCTGCACCTTGAACCTGTCTAACTAACTAACTAACTAACTAACTGAGTGACTAGCTAACTGACTAACTAACTAACTAACTAACTGAGTGACTGACTAACTAACTAACTAACTAACTAACTAAGTGAGTGACTAACTAACTGACTAACTAACTAACTGACTAACTAACTAACTCACTCACTCACTCAGTCACTCACTCACTCACTCACTCACCTCATCTCAGGTCCAGTCCTGGCTGTACCGCCGCTGCTGCTGCACCTTCAACCTTTCGTCTTCCCCTCTTGTGACGGGGCAGTGCACCCGGCCCCTGAATTTCCCGGCGCGGAGTGGCGTGTCCCTGCTGGCGGACCAGGCGGGTGAGCCGATCGCATTGCTTAACGGGGGTGACGAGCAGTTGCTGCAAAGGCTGGAGCAAGTGCTTCCCTTGGGCATGTTACAGCAGAGTCCGCAGGCGCTCTGCAGGCAGCTGACTGGCCTGCTGCCGGCACAACCCCCTGCCCAATATTCACCCGGCCGGGCCGTACAAAATGGTACAGCCGGGCCCACACCCACGTCTGGCCGCGCCCTCGTGATTATCTTCCTGGCCACCTTAAACAACCTGGACGAAGTCTTGGCCAGCTTCTTGGGGCCTCGTGGCAAGACAGAGCTGCTGTGGCTGGTGTATGGTAGTAGCGACTTGGTGAGCGCCGTGCTGACCGGGGAAGGCAGGGAACTTCGCGAAGAGGCAGATGGCACATTAACCATGCTCTGCACCTCTGAGGCTCACCAAACCGCCTGCGGCCTGCAGGTGTGGTCTGTTCAAGCAACGTCCACTTCTTCTTCTTCTTCTTCTTCTTCTTCTTCTTCTTCTTCTACTACTACTACTACTACTACTACTACTACTACTACTACTACTACTACTACTACTTCTACTACTACTACTACTACTACTACTACTACTACTACTACTACTACTACTTCTACTACTACTTCACCATCTTCTTCTTCTCCTCCTCGCCCTTCTTCTGCATCTTCTTCATCGCCATCACCCTCATCTACCTCCCCCTTGACCTCTCGACCTTCCTCCTCCCTAAGACCCACACCAGCCATTCCAAACCTCACGGTGGTCGCCTTGGCCAAAGTGGGAGCAGCCGATCTGTGGCGCTTGCGCCCTGACCCCAACGACGAGCAGGTAACCCCGCCGCCCAGGCCGCGGGCCGCGCCGACCAGCAGCCCACCTCAGGATGCACAAGAGACCTACCATTCTCGCTCGCCCTCTCCCTCGTTCCTCAAGAAGCCTCCCTCTTGGCCTTCTTCGCAGCTTGCCAGCGCACACACCAGTCTGGCGCCTTTGCCTCCGCTCAAGCATGTCAAGCTCGGCGTCCAGACCTCCACATCTCCACAGCCCGATCGCCTCTGCGGGTGAGAAAGATAGATAAAAGATGCAACATCTTATTCTACTGATATGTATCGAATATAATGTCTAGCACTAAGCCTAACCCTAACTAGTATGTAATTTGTGTATGTCTTGCGTACAGGCCACCCTCGGCTGCGTCGCTCAACAGCGCCGCCACAGAGGCAGTCAACGCCGCACGTACCTACCTGCCGCTCTCTCTCTCTCTCTCTCGCTCTCTCTCTCTCTCTCTCTCTCTCTCTCTCTCTCTCTCTCTCTCTCTCTCTCTGTCTCTGTCTCTCTGTCTCTTTGTCTCTCTCTCTCTCTCTCTCTCTCACACACACACACACACACACACTCACAACACACTCGTATAGGCTCACCCCTTGTGCACGCGCGCGGATTGGGCGGGCCGCTGCCACCTGCCAGCTCGCCCGTGTCCGTACGTCGCCAAATGCGCGGCCAGCAGCAGCAGGAGGAGTACAAACGACGCTACGAGCATGGTGACAAGGACGTGATCCTGTGCGAGGAGTGCAGCCCTCCGAAATACATGGGCCGCAGCAACCGCAAGAAGCACAAGAACGTCCACCAGGCGCGTCGCCAGCAGTTCTTGAAGCAGCAGCAGCAGCAACAATACACGGACCTGCAGCAGCAGCCACGGATTTTCCGCACAGGCGCCACTCTCGCCACCGGCCAGCCGTAAAATCCCGTCTGAACACCAGCGGCCCCACCGGCCTCGTGGAAGGCCTTGGCGCGATGGCTGCCACCAAACCGTGAGCCACCACGCACCCATGGCCAGCAGTCAAACCATGTTGCAACATGGTCACCATAACCATGGCCACCCCTTCGGGCGTTTTTTTTTTTTTTTTTTTTTTTTTTTTTTTTTTTTTTTTTTTTTTTCCTCTCGCGTTGATGCCTTTTGTTTCGCCGTTGCGCACTGTGTATCGCAAGATCTTCCAATATTTGAGCTAAGTATGTTGGAGGAGGAGAGGAGGAGGAGGACGAGAAGGAAGAGGACCATCAGTTTTGTCTTCCCTTTTTCCTGACGTTAATGTTTTCCCATCCAGTTGTGATGTACTTTGTGTGTGTGTGTGTTTTTTTACAGTTTACTTGATTTATCTGTTTGTGCATAGTACAGTATGATTGATGTTTTTCTGACATTCATATTTTCCCCTTCCAGTGTACTTTTATTTCTGTTTTTTGCAGCGTACTTTATTTATTGTTTTTCAGAGTAGTCTCCCCTCTATTTATTTTACCTCTATCAATATGTCAATATTTATGATAGTATCTAATGTTTGAAATTAGTATTTTATGTTTTATTTTAATTATTTCTGTTGTTGACAAAATCATGCATATTTATAATTTATTATCAGATAGTCAGAGAAGGCATAATACTGTCATGCATAAGTGTTAAGAGTAAGTTAGTGATTTAGCTATGTGTATTTGATGAATATACACTTGAATGTTAGTTGTCAAGACCCAATGTATTCGAAATACTTATTTGATAGATGTTAATTATCGTCGATAATTGATACCAACATCCGTACCTGGTAATTGATACTATAACATGAATGGTAATTATCGGTATTAATAATATAATACAAAAACAATTTGAAGAAAAAAAGCAACAACTGTTTGATTCCGGGACTGAATTCAAGCCTCAGTAACCCATGACAACTCAAGTTTAAAATATTAATAGTACCGGTATTAATATTGATCTTGTTCAGAGTATTCAATAATAAACTTAACAGGCTGTCCATGGGGCCGTCTCTGCATGACCTTAAACTCTGACTGCTTTATTATTACTATTAATATTATTATTATTATTATTATTATTATTATTATTTTAACACTTCTGACTTGAGTTTTCTCTTTTTGTCGGAGTCAGTAGTATTCAACAATATCTCTTGATACCTCTTCCGTATTATTTATATCTCTTCTGCTTCCCACCGTAGTAGCCTCAGCTCTAAGAGTGGCAAGTATGTTTTTACGCCAAGCCGAGGCAATCCAAGCCACTGTTTTATCAAGTTGATAATAAAATACTTGCGGCGACTAGTCACGTCGATTGTTGAAGAGGAAGTGACTGGTATTCTATTAATCATAGTATTGAAAGTTGTGAGTTCAAGTTTGTATATACAACTCTTCAAGTAGGCAGCCCAATACAACAAACTCTTATCTGTGCATGCTTGAAGACTTATGATCATGATCGGAGGCTGTGCAGTGGTGATCGGAATAACACCGAAACCGCTCAATCTTGGAAGCGTGCACAGAAATTCTCACAAAATGCAAACTATTGTCTAGCAAGAAAGGGAGCGAGCTGAGGCCCTGGTTCGAACGATCGATCAGTCCTTTGATCTTCACTAACTCGGATTAAGTTCACGATTTCTGAATAAGCAAGTTTGGTTACTACTTAAATCTGCACGCTGATCAGCGCAGCAGACGGGAGTCCGACGGCGGTATTAATATTATTAATAATAAATAGCTCTACGATCTCGTCTCTTCTCTAGGAACTCATTCTCGACTTGTCATGTTGTAGACTTGACAAGATGACCGATGCGAACAAGAATCCAACGGAATCTAGACCGCAGGCAGGAACTTGAGTAGCCAACGAAGTCTATCTCTAGTATTATTGCTGTTGACATTCAAGACAACAACAAAAATTAGTTTTTCATTTTTGTGTCAGATTTTCATTTTTGTGACAGTTTTTCATTTTTGTGACAAAAATTCAAATTTTCAAATTTAACGGTAACATTTCGCGAAAAATTACGATATTTTGCGGACGAATATAGCAGTTAATTTGAAAATTCAAATTTTCACCCAAAATCAAAATTCCAACCAAAACTGAAATTCCAACCAAAACAGAAAAATTAATTTTTTTTGTTGTCTTGAATGTCAACAGCAATAATATCTCCCTCTCAAAACAGGTACACAAGGATGAATAATGGAATACCTCTCTACCGTGGCATACCTACCAACCCACACTTCTTTTTGTCGGCGGCGTCTCTTGACTCAAAGGACGAGATGGTGCCGCCGGTCGACGCGACCATACTCGGGGCGGCGAGATGGTGACAAACGTGCCCTCCCACAACGCCATACTTTATCTCCATCAAACCGATGTTATTGTATAACTACCCACCGGCAAGGCACTATGAACCGTCAAGAGGAAACCAGAGTTCCTCTAGGAACCCTCAAGCGGCTGACATCATACTTGGAGGCTCCCCTCGTAGATCAACTTCGATCACTCCGCCAGGCGCCAAGCACGGTGCGAGAGGACGACGGTACAATATACGGGGCGACAGTAGGTGTGGTGAACAGAGCTCATCTACAGCAGCACGAACAGGAGAGAAGTTTGGTGACATTCAAGTCGCGGCTCAAGTCAGGTCACAGTTCAGTCACGACGCAAACGAGGCTGCATGATTGGGCCGGGGCTTTCCCTTAAGATTTCTTCCGGCAGCCTTCAGCCGAGGTATATAGATCTAGCCAGCAGGGTTTGTTGTGGCCCGCACGGCATTGTGTAACTGAAGCAGTAGGGGGGGGGGGGGGGGGGAGGCACCTACGCCAACCCCGCGCTATATCGCGCATCGAGGCAGGGTCGGCAGCGCGGGGTTGGCGTGGGGGGCCCCTTTGCATTTTATTAAAACGTTTATTAATAATATTATTAAATAATAATTAAATTTTCTGTTGGTACGCAAACATATAACAACAACAACAACAACAACAACAACAACAACAACAACAACAACAACAACAACAACAACAACAACAACAACAACAACAACAACAACAACAACAACTGTGACACGATTCAGTACTACATACGTGTGTCAGTGTGTGCAAGTCAGCGAGCCTGAGAGAGAGAGAGAGAGAGAGAGAGAGAGAGAGAGAGAGAGAGAGAGAGAGAGAGAGAGAGAGATCTATCTATCTATCTATCTATCTATTTATCTATCTATCCTTAGAAGAGAAAGAGAGAGAGGAGAGGGGGGGGGGAGGAGGGGGGGGGGGGGGGTAGGTAGGTAGGTAGATAGATAGATAGATAGACAGATAGATAGATAGATAGATAGATAGATAGATAGATAGATAGATACTCACACATACACACATCACTACTAGGTTGGCTTGTCTAGTGTCGAACGGTTGTATTAATAGTTTTCTCTTTTTGAAACTTATTATTATATAATATCCTTTCTTTTTTACTATCAGTACTCCTAGCACCGTACTATTAATAAATAGTACACCGGTACTATTAGTACCGTTAAAGTATTACTACTGCCACTACTGTTATCTCTTTTGTTCAGTGACTACTTCTACTACTACTACTGCTACTACTCTACTAGGCCTAGGCCTTCGGTTTAATGAAGTTAACAATTTAACCTCTGGTCGATCCATACAAATCGTTAGCTCAAGAGCTATTGATTTAACTAGATGGTGACCTACGTCTCAAGTTATTAAAGGTAATGAGAAATTATTAAAATATTAAAGTATTAAAATAAAATGACTTAGATTAAAAATATTAAAATAAAATAATAATAATAATAATAATAATAATAATAATAATAATATAATAATAATAAAATAGTAATAACAATAATAATAAATATATATGGAATTAACAAATATATATATATATGTATATATATATATAATATTAATATATATATATATTAGATTAATCTTTTATGAAGTCAAAGTAAAGTTCTAGTTCAGTGAGGAACGAGAAAAAAAAAAAAAAAAAAAAAAAAAAAAAAAAAAAAACGGAAATATATATATAATAATATAATATAATATATATATGTATATATATGTTGAAAGAGTTATATTCTCACTCAGTACTATATATATATATATATACATAAATATATATATATATATTTATATATATATGTTGAAAGTGTTATATTCTCACTCAGTACTATATATAACGGTGGCACTCGCAAAAGCTGGTAGACACGAGGTGACTCCCCAAGGGGGTTTGGCCAACCACACTCCGGCTTAGGATGTGATCAACGCTGAACTTGTCCCACACTCAGGTATCATCTGATGATGTGTCCAACGCCCTCTTTAGGCCCGTAGGCAGTGTCAGGATTCTTGCATCCTTAAGAGATATGTTTTGAGTTCCTTTTTGAATTCTGCTTTGTATGAGATATCTCTTAGGTGCTCTGGTAGCTTATCCCATTGTGCTTGTGCTGCTCTGCTGTATTGACCCGTCGTTGAGTCGTTGTACATGTGTTTCTTTGATGACCGCCTAGTGTTGTAGTTATGAACAGCTGTGATTGGTCGGATATTTTTGTAGTGAAGGGGAAGGAAAGCCTTGAAGGCTGGGTAAATAAGGGAGTGTGCATCCATGCATACGCTGTACTTATACATGTTAAGTATGTTGAGTAAGCGTAGTTTGGCAAAAAGAGGCTTGGTAGGTGTTCTCCATGATTTGAGACATATCAGACGGACTATACGTTTTTGGATGATAATGAGTGGATGTATAATGGTGTTGTAGTCATCAGATCCCCATATAGAGATACCATACATAAGTAGGGGGTATACATGTGCATAGTAAAGTTGGAGGAGGATGTGAGTGGGAAGTAGGCTGTTCACATAACGAAACATTTGGACGAATGGTTGAAGGCGGAATATAATAGATTGTATATGTTCACGGAAGGACAGGTTGCTTGGGATGATTGTACCTAATACTTTTACCTTTCGTTCTTGTTGGAGCCTCTTGCCGTCGATAGTCAAGTCGAGCTGCACCTTCTGTTCGTGCTTGTGGAAGATAGTGTAGGTGGTTTTGGTGGGGTTGGGTACTAGGTTATGTCTGCAGAAATAGTGGACAAGGTTCGTTGTATCAGTTTGTGCTTGCTCTTGGAGTTGTTCTTTATTGTTAGCAGCAATGATAAGTGTGGTGTCATCTGCGTATGCAAAGACTCTCCCGTGTGTTAGTGAAAGTATAATATCATTGATGTATAGAATGAAGAGCGTTGTTGAGAGTGTGCTACCTTGCGGGATCCCATGTGTGATCTTGCGTGGATAAGAACGAGCATATTGGGTAAATACGGTTTGGTATCGTTTTGTGAGGTATGATTTAAAAAATGTAGTGGTGTTATTTCTAAAATTTATATTATTTCGTAGTTTATGGATCAGTGTTTCATGATCTATAGTGTCATAGGCTTTCGATAGGTCAATAAATAGAGCAAGTACATACCTTCATGGGCCTTTGAGGTTTTGGATGTGATTTAAGATGGTTTGTGTAGTGATTGTTGTGTTCGAGTGTGGTCGGAAGGCGTATTGAGTTCGGGAGAGGATGTCGTACCTGGTAAGGTTGGCCATCAGTTGCTTGTTGAGTATAGTGTCAAAGACCTTAGCAATAATCGGCAGTAGCGAGATAGGTCTGTAATTCTCAGGCAGCGTTCTATCTTTAGCTTTATATATTTCAATAACTTTACTTATTTTTAGTGCATCAGGGTATTGGTTATGTTCTATAGCTTTATTAAAGAGCGTTGTTAATATCGGGGCAATGTACTTTGTAAGGTCTTGCATGATGGCTGGTTTTATTTTGTTTATATCTTCTGCTTTGTTTCTGTTAATTGCTTTCAGTGTATCAACTACATCATCCTGCAAAATGCGTTTGAGTGTAAAGGGAGGCAGTTTTCTCTGTGTTAGGTCTATTTCCTCTTCTCTGACTTTATGTTCTTGGGGGATTTGGGCACTGACCTTGGAGCCGACCGTCGTGTAGTGTCTGTTGAGTGCATTGGCAATACCTTTGGGGTCGGTGATTACCTTATCATCTACGCGGAGTTGGGTGGGCGAGGTCTTCAGACCTTGTGTCTGTGGGATCAGCTTTCTCAACGCATTCATACGTTTTTTTGGATCGTGACTTAGTTTTTCCATTAAGGTAGTCATGTATGCTTTCTTAGCTTTCTTAATCTCTCTATTAGTTTTATTTCTATGCTTATTATACTTAGTTCTATTACTTTTAACTGGGCATGCTATTTTTATTTCATAAAGTTCTCTTTGTTTCTTAATCATAGCTCTAATTTCATTATTGCACCATGGTTTCCATTTTCGTTTCTTTACACGCTTTTCATACTTTTCTACCACTGCTTTAATAGCTGTATGTATTTTATTTATATAATTATTAGGCGTGTCGTTATTTAGTTCTGGGTCAAGAACTTGCTTAAGTTCTTTAATTATTTCTTCTGTTATTATTTCCTTCTTGTCTTCATATCTCTTATTACTTAGGATTTTATTATTATTTTTCTTATGTGTGATTGGGGTGTGAAAGATAGCATAGATGGGGTGGTGATCAGAGATGCATGTAGGTAAGACATCAGATGTGATATCGCAGGTGAGTGTCGTTAATATAACATCAAGCAATGTAAAGCTCTTTGCTTTGCGGGTGGGATTTTTGATTGTGGTGAAGAGGTTGTTGATTGCAAGGAAGTCACATACCTGTTTTGTAGGGCGCAAGAGATCAAGGTTAAGGTCACCAACAATCGTGATGCTGGTGTGTGGGGAGGCAGAGAGGATACCTTGCATGTAGTTTTGGAGCTCTTGGAAGAAAGCGCAGTCGTAGGATTGTGAGAGTGGTCTTTTGTAGATATGGAATATGGTGTGGATTGGATTATTTTTATGTTCTGTGCTGTGTATCTGCATGATTACGCCAGAGGCTTTTGAGATTTTAGATTCAGAGATTGTGATGTGCATATCGTTTTTATAGTAGACCGACACATCTGTGGTATGATAGGATGTGTATGTTGGGATTGGGAAGTGAGTGTGTGGTGTACCTGGTGTTATTTTTGATTCCGTAAGTGATATAATGTCTGGGATGAAGTGAGTGCAGTCAGGGTTGGATAGATGGTTAAGTAGGGTTTGGTGGCTTCCTGTTATACCACGGATATTCGTATGATATATAGAGAAGTGTTTGTTTATCTTGGGGGGAAGAGATGTGAGGTGTGGGTGTATGATTTGTGCTGGTGGGTGTGGTGCATTGTTGCAATTGGGTTGAGTCTGTTCTGGTAGGTGTTCCAGGGGTAGGAGGTTGGGCTGTAATAAGGAGCTCATGGCTTACTGCGGTGCATCACTGGCAGGGAACGTCGAACTGGAACTAGACATGGTTGTATTTCCTGACCTGTTGGTCCTTGGGGAGGCAGATGAGTGGTCTGACTCACAGTTCTTGAAGTGGTTCTTCAAGTACCGAATATGAGTCAAGCGTTGGATCTTAAATCTATTCTCACTCTCTCGTGGGCGTAGATATATCTCACCATCTGTGGTCCACACTGCTGCCACGAAATTTGGGTAGTCCTTCATGAGTTGCTTTGTGTGGTCAAGGAGTTTGCGTGTTTCAGGTGACAAGCTCTCTTTACACATGATGTGGTAATCTTTACCCGTGTAATTCTGCAAGCGTGGCGTGATTTGCGAGATTTGCTTGTGCTGGGGATGCGAAGATTTATCGTACCGGACGAAATTTTTCTTCAGCTGATTACTTGCAAACCGGACTTTTATCGCAGGCGTGGTTTTTGCTGTTTCCGAGTTGTACATCTTTGCTGCATGGTCCGAGATCATTCTTTTGCAAAGTAATATGTCATCATCCTTACAGTCCATACCTTTCGCTTTCATTAAAGCTGTTACTATTTTCTGAGTTTGTTTTTGAGTTTCTTTGGAATCATATGGAATTCCGGTGATTATCGCGGTGTCCAAAGATTCGTTTTTTGGAAGTACTACCGGTGGTTCTTCCCTTTTATGTAACGGGAAACTTTCATGCAAATTGCTGTTTGCGAGATTAAAGGGTTGTTTCCAGCTGCCTTGAAGTGTGTTGTTGTTGTTGCTGTGTGATGAGGATGCACTGGAAGATTGCATGGACTGGGGTCTGCTCATGTGTGAGGTGGTGCTGTTGTTGGAGGAAGACCTGTTTCGATCTCGTTCCTCTTTGAGTTCTCTCGTTAGGCTTTCAACTTTTGCCTCACATTGCAGCAGCTTCATGGTCATGTCATGCATTTTTTTCAGCATTTCATCCATTTTTCTTCCATCGTTTTTGGCGCGTTTCCGTTGCCGTCTTGTTTTTCAATTTCCTCGGTTGTATTGCTGAGTTTTCCGAAATTTTTTTCGGTGGATTCAATTCGAGCATGTTTCGCTGGTATGTTGTTGTTGTTGGGATTGTCTGAGGTGTTTGCTCTTGATGGTGTTGATGGTTTCGCTCTCTTCTGGGAGGACATGATGCTTCCGTTAAAGTATTACTACTGCCACTACTGTTATCTCTTTTGTTCAGTGACTACTTCTACTACTACTACTGCTACTACTACTACTACTACCACTACTACTACTACTTCTACTACTACTACTACTACTACTACTACTACTACTACTACTACTACTACTACTAGGCCTAGGCCTTCGGTTTAATGAAGTTAACAATTTAACCTCTGGTCTATCCATACAAATCGTTAGCTCAAGAGCTATTGATTTAACTAGATGGTGACCTACGTCTCAAGTTATTAAAGGTAATGAGAAATTATCAAAATATTAAAGTATTAAAATAAAATGACTTAGATTAAAAATATTAAAATAAAATAAAATAATAATAATAATAATAATAATATAATAATAAAATAGTAATAACAATAATAATAAATATATATGGAATTAACAAATATATATATATGTATATATATATTAATATATATAAATATATATATATATATATATATATATATATATATTAGATTAATCTTTTATGAAGTCAAAGTAAAGTTCTAGTTCAGTGAGGAACGAGAAAAAAAAAAAAAAAAAAAAAAAAAAAAAAAAAAAAAAAAAAAAAAAAAAAAAAAAAAAAAAAAAAAACGGAAATATATATAATAATATAATATATATATGTATATATATGTTGAAAGAGTTATATTCTCACTCAGTACTATATATTATATATATACATAAATATATATAATATATATATTTATATATATATGTTGAAAGTGTTATATTCTCACTCAGTACTATATATAACGGTGGCACTCGCAAAAGCTGGTAGACACGAGGTGACTCCCCAAGGGGGTTTGGCCAACCACACTCCGGCTTAGGATGTGATCAACGCTGAACTTGTCCCACACTCAGGTATCATCTGATGATGAGGTGTCCAACGCCCTCTTTAGGCCCGTAGGCAGTGTCAGGATTCTTGCATCCTTAAGAGATATGCTTTGAGTTCCTTTTTGAATTCTGCTTTGTATGAGATATCTCTTAGGTGCTCTGGCAGCTTATCCCATTGTGCTTGTGCTGCTCTGCTGTATTGACCCGTCGTTGAGTCGTTGTACATGTGTTTCTTTGATGACCGCCTAGTGTTGTAGTTATGAACAGCTGTGATTGGTCGGATATTTTTGTAGTGAAGGGGAAGGAAAGCCTTGAAGGCTGGGTAAATAAGGGAGTGTGCATCCATGCATACGCTGTACTTATACATGTTAAGTATGTTGAGTAAGCGTAGTTTGGCAAAAACAGCTACTACTACTACTACTACTACTACTACTACTACTACTACTACTACTACTACTACTACTACTACAGTAACTGCTACTACTACTACTACTACTAAACTACTACTACTACTACTACTACTACTACTACTACTACTACTACTACTACTACTAACTACTACTACTACTACTACTACTACTACTACTACTACTACTACTACTACTACTACTACTACTACTACTACTAGACCTAGGCCTTCGGTTTAATGAAATTAACAATTTAACCTCTGGTCGATCCATACAAATCGTTAGCTCAAGAGCTATTGATTTAACTAGATGGTGACCTACGTCTCAAGTTATTAAAGGTAATGAGAAATTATTAAAATATTAAAGTATTAAAATAAAATGACTTAGATTAAAAATATTAAAATAAAATAATAATAATAATAATAATAATAATAATAATAACACTACTACTACTCTACTACTGGCCTAGGCCTTCGATTTAATGAAGTTAATTTAACTTAACTTCTGGTCATCCATGCAAATCGTTAGCTCAAGAGCCATTGATTTAACTAGATGGTGACCTACTTCTCAAATTATTAATAGTAATGAAAATTAAATTATATATACAAAAAAAATTTAAAAATATTAGAATAAAAATAAAATAAAAATAGATTGAGTATTAAAATAAAATAAAATAAGATAGAGTATTAAAATAAAATAAGATAGAGTAAAAAAAAATAATAAAAAAAATAAAAAAGGAGAAAAAATAAAAGCAAAAATCAAATAACATAAAGGTAATATTATATATATTACATATACATATATATGGGTTAATAATAAAAAAAAGAAAAAAAAATTATAGATATATTATATATATATATACACGTTGAGGGTATTAAACTCCTAGTCAGTTGTATATATATAACGGTGGCGCTCACAAAAGCTGGAAGACACGAGGTGACTCCCTAAGGGGGTTTGGCCAACCACACTCCGGCTTAGGATGTGATCAACGCTGAACTTGTCCCACACTCAGGTATCATCTGATGATGAGGTGTCCAACGCCCTCCTTAGGCCCGTAGGCAGTGTCATGATTGCTGCAGCTGTAAGAGACGCTTTGAGTTCAGTTTTGAATTCAGCTTTGTAAGAGTATCTCTCAGATGTCCTGGTAGCTTATCCCATTGTGCTTGTGCTGCTCTGCTGTACTGACTAGTCTTAGAGTCGTTGTTCATGGTTTCCTTGATGATCGCCTAGTGTTGTAGTTATGAACAGCTGTGATTGGTCGGATGTTGTTGTAATGGAGGGGAAGAAAAGCCTTGAAGGCTGGGTAAATAAGGGAGTGTGCATCCATGCATACGCTATATTTATACATGTTAAGTATGTTGAGTAGGCGTAGTTTGGCAAAAAGTGGTTTGGTAGGTGTTCTCCATGATTTGAGGCAGAATGGACGGACTATGCGTTTTTGGATGATGATAAGTGGATGTATAATGGTGTTGTATTTATCAGATCCCCATATAGAGATACCATACATAAGTAAAGTAGGGGGTATACATGTGCATAGTAGAGTTGGAGGAGGATATGGGTGGGGAGAATGCTGTTCACATAGCGAAACGTTTGGACAAACGGTTGAAGACGGACAACAATAGATTGTATATGTTCACGGAAGGACAGGTTGCTTGGGATGATTGTACCCAATACTTTTACCTTTCGTTCTTGTTGGAGCCTCTTGCCGTCGATAGTCAAGTCAAGCTGCACCTTCTGTTCATGCTTGTGGAAAATGGTGTAGGTGGTTTTGGTGGGGTTGGGTACTAGGTTATGTCTGTGGAAGTAGCGGACAAGGTTAGTTGTATCGGTTTGTGCTTGTTCTTGGAGTTGCTCTTTATTCTTAGCAGCAATGATGAGTGTGGTGTCATCTGCATATGCAAAGACTCTCCCGTGTGTTAGTGAGAGTATAATATCGTTGATGTATAGAATGAAGAGCGTTGTTGAGAGTGTGCTACCTTGCGGGATCCCATGTGTGATCTTGCGTGGATAAGAACGAGCATATTGGGTAAATACGGTTTGGTATCGTTTTGTGAGGTATGATTTGAAAAAGGTAGTGGTGTTATCGCTAAAATTTATATTATTTCGTAATTTATGGATGAGTGTTTCATGATCGATGGTGTCATAAGCTTTCGATAGGTCGATAAATAGAGCAAGTACATATCGTCCTGGGCCTTTGAGGTTTTGGATGTGGTTTAGGATGGTTTGTGTGGTGATTGTCGTGTTCGAATGTGGTCGGAAAGCATATTGAGTTCGGGAGAGGATGTCGTACCTGGTAAGGTGGGTCATCAGTTGCTTGTTGAGTATAGTGTCAAAGACCTTGGCGATGATCGGCAGTAGCGAGATAGGTATGTAGTTCTCAGGCAGCGTTCTATCTTTAGCTTTATATATTTCAATAACTTTAGTTATTTTTAGTGCATCTGGGTATTGGTTATGTTCTATAGCTTTATTAAAGAGCTTGGTTAATATCGGGGCAATGTATTCTGTAAGGTCTTGCATTATGGCTGGCTTTATTTTGTTTATATCTTCTGCTTTGTTTTTGTTTATTGCTTTCAGTGTCTCGGCTACATCATTCTGTCGGATGCGTTTGAGTGTAAAGGTAGGCAGTTGTTTCTGTGTTAGGTCTATTTCCTCTTCTCTGACTTTATGTTATTGGGGGATTTGGGCACTGACCTTGGAGCCTTCCGTCGTGTAGTGTTTGTTGAGTGCATTGGCAATACCTTTGGGGTCGGTGATTACCTTGTCATCTATGCGGAGCTGGGTGGGCGACGTCTTCATACCCTGTGTCTGTGGGATCAGCTTTCTCAACGCATTCATACGTTTTTTCGGATCGTGACTTAGTTTTTCCATTAGGGCAGTCATGTATGCTTTCTTAGCTTTCTTACTCTCTCTTAGTTTTATTTCTATGCTTACTGTACTTAATCCTATTACTTTTAACTGGGCATGCTACTTTTATTTCATATAGTTCTCTTTGCTTCTTAATCATAGCTCTAATTTCATTATTGCACCATGGTTTCCATTTTCGCGTATGTATCTTATTTATATAATTATTAGGCGTGTCGTTATTTAGTTCTGGGTCAAGAACTTGCTTAAGTTCTTTAATTATTTCTTCTGTTATTATTTCTTTCTTATCTTCATATCTTATTACTTAGGATTTTATTATTATTTTTCTTATGTGTGATTGGGGTGTGAAAGATGGCATAGATGGGGTGGTGATCAGAGATGCATGTAGGTAAGACATTAGATGTGATATCGCAGGTGAGTGTCGTTAAGATAATGTAAAGCTCTTTGCTTTGCGGGTGGGATTTTTGATTGTGGTGAAGAGGTTATTGATCTGCAAGGAAGTCACATACCTGTTTTGTAGGGCGTAGGAGATCAAGGTTAAGGTCACCAACAATCGTGATGCTAGTGTGTGGGGAGGTAGAGAGGATACCTTGCATGCAGTTTTGGAGCTCTTGGAAGAAAGCGCCGTCGTAGGATTGTGAGAGTGGTCTTTTGTAGATGTGGAATATGGTGTGGATTGGATTATTTTTATGTTCTGTACTGTGTACCTGCATGATTACGCCAGATGCTTTTGAGATTTTAGATTCAGAGATTGTGATGTGCATGTCGTTTTTATAGTAGACGGACACATCTGTAGTATGGTAGGATGTGTATGTTGGGATTGGGAAGTGTGTGGTGTACCTGGTGTTATTTTGGATTCCGTAAGTGATATAATGTCTGGGATGAAGTGAGTACAGTCAGGGTTGGATAGATGGTTAAGTAGGGTTTGCTGGCTTCCTGTTATACCGCGGATATTTGTATGATATATAGAGAAGTGCTTGTTTACCTTGGGGGGAAGGGATGTGAGGTGTGGGTGTATGATTTGTGCTGGTGGATGTGATGGTGTATTGTTGGGTTGAGTCTGTTCTGGTAGGTGTTCCGGGGGTGGGGGGTTGGGTTGTAGTAAGAAGCTCATGGCTTACTGCGGTGCCTCACTGGCAGGGAACGTCGAACTGGAGCTAGACATGGTTGCATTTGCTGACCTGTTGCTGGTCCTTGGGGAGGCAGATGAGTTCTATGACTCACAGTTTTTGAAGTGGTTCTTCAAGTACCGAATATTGGTTAATCGTTGGATTTTAAATCTATTCTCACTCTCTCTTGGGCGTAGATAGATCTCACCATCTGTGGTCCACACTGCTGCCACGAAATTTGGATAGTCTTTCATGAGTTGTTTTGTGCTATCAAGGAATTTGCGTGTTTCAGGTGACAAGCTCTCTTTGCACATGATGTGATAATCTTTACCCGTGTGATTCTGCAAGCGTGATGTGATCTGCGAGATTTGCTTGTGCTGGGGATGCGAAGATTGATCGTATCGAACGAAATTTTTCTTCAGTTGATTACTTGCAAACCGGACTTTAATCGCAGGCGTGGTTTTTGCTGTTTCAGGGTTGTATATCTTTGCTGCGTGGTCTGAGATCATTCTTTTGCAAAGTAATATGTCACCTTCTTTGCAGTCCTTACCTTTCGCTTTCATTGAAGCTGTGACTATTTTCTGAGTTTGTTTTTGAGTTTCTTTGGAGTCGTATGGGATTCCGGTGATTATCGCGGTGTCCAAAGATTCGTTGTTTGGAAGTACTACCGGTGGTTCTTCCCTTTTGTGTAGCGGGAAACTTTCATGCAAATTGCTGTTTGCGAGGTTCAAGGGTTGTTTCCAGCTGCCTTGAAGTGGGTTTTTGTTGTTGCTGTGCGATGAGGATGCACTGGAAGATTGCATGGACATGGGTCTGCTCATGTGTGAGGTGGTGCTGTTGTTGGAGGGAAACCTGTTTCGATCTCGTTCCTCTTTTAGTTCTCTCGTTAAAACTTCAACTTTTTCCTCACATTGCAGCAGTTTCATGGACATGTCGTTCATTTTCTTCAACATTTCATCCATTTTCTCCTCCATCGTTTTTGGCGGGTTTCCATTGCCGTCTTGTTTTTCAGTTTTATCAGTTGTTTTACTGAGGTTTCCGAAAAAAATTTCGGTGGTTTCGATGCGTGCATGTTTCAGTGGTGCGTTGTTGTTGTTAGGATTATCTGAGGTGTTTGCTCTTGATGGTGTTGATGGTTTTGGTCTCTTCTGGGTGGACATGATGCTTCTTTAACAATTCTACTACTACTACTACTACTGCAGTAACTACTACCACTACTACTACTACTACTACTACTACTACTACTACTACCAAACCGTTTAGGGTTGAAGGGTTGAAGGCCAGAGGCCTTCACATGTGCCGCCGGCTTTGAAGAACGAAGGCGAAGGCTGAAGGCAGGCCTTCAATTGTTCAAGAACACGAAGCAAAAAGGAAGTAGAAGGAAAAGAAGAAGAAGAAGAAGAAGAAGAAGAAGAAGAAGAAGAAGAAGAAGAAGAAGAAGAAGAAGGACAAGGGAGACAGTGACGTGCTTGATGAGTCTGCTGGCTACCAATAATCATACGACGAGCTGAAAACAAAGGGCTGAAGGCCCTTTGTTCAAGATGAATGCATGGACCCAGGACCAACCAGGCAGATTGATATATTCTTGCTTTCTCACCTGTCGGTCAGTTGCTTGGCTGGCAAACCTGCCTATCTATCTATATATCTGTCTATATCTATCTATCTATCTATCTATCTATCTATCTATCTATCTGTCTATCTATCTATTTGTCTATCTATCTATCTATCTATCTATCTATCTATTTGTCTCTCTTTTTCTCTTTCTTCTTGTCTTCCTTCTCTTTGCATTTTTGATCAGTACTAGTAGTTCTATTTCATCTCTTCACTCAGTAATGTCTGACAAGTCTTTTGGCCTAGTTGCATCGGGCCTATTAACTGACGCTGAGCAGGGAATTGTAGTCGAGGTACACGCGCAGTTGCGGCAATCTAGCCACGTCGGGCGCCTTGGTCAGCTTGTTATTTCTTAGGTCTAACTGCTGCAGAGATTTCAGACCAGATAGGTTGGGCGGGGTGGTCAGCTGGTTATTGTGTAGGTCCAGATGCTGCAGAGACGTCAGGCCAGACAGGTCGGGCGCCGATCTCAACTCGTTTTGGCCAATATACAGAAACTGCAAGGACTTCAATGTCCCCAGGTACTTGCTGCACCATTTCCCCTTTTGTTCGAACTTGGACAAGCCCTCGACAGCACCCATCAACAGGTCTTACAAGCTTTTCAACTCACCTACGGCCCGCATGCTTTCCTCGTCCAGCCAATTTTCGCATATATCTAAGGTACGTAGATTTGCCCATCTGCTAATAGTATCCACTTTCCCACTAGTGTTGCTGTGCCCCAGGACTGCGGCCACTGTCACTTTGTTCCTGCCACCAAGCCCTTCCCCTCGTAGATCGAGCAACCTCAAGCCATTCAAGGAGGAAGCCACTATTTTCTGCCAGGTCTTTAGCGATGATGGTCCCTCCCTGTCACCGCCAAATACGACTTTTGCACTGGTCAGTTGAGCGCGAAGGTAGCTCATCCACGTTTTGCAGCTGCAGCGTCCGTTTCAAGAACAGCCGAGCTTCGCCTTTCTCACCCCATAAGACACTTGCAAAATCCCAAGACTGAGCAAATTCATCTGACTGGCTGCCAAACACTTCTAACCTGCTGCCGAGCTCGCCAGGCTTCAAGTCGCAGAGCCGGTTTCTAAGTGCCGCGCAAAGTGCTCCACGTCCGGTTCCACGAAAATGATCCCAAACGTGGCGCGAGTCAGCGCAATATACAACGCCGGGTCTCGCTCTGCCTGCACCAAGTCTCCCAACCGTGCCTTTGCGAAGCCACCTGTGTGAAGTTTCCTACGAGAACTGCGTAGCCGATTCAGAAGGTACCAAGGGTCGTGGAAGCCCGTTACAAAGACGCATGCACGCTCTAGGCCCCTGAAGTTCTCGGCCGGCAGTATTAAGAGCTGCTGGTTTCTGTTTTTGGACTCAAGCGCGCTTTTCATTGAAGCAACCAGCTTCCTGTCCGCCAGTTTCGAGTCAGCCATTTGCTGCAGAGCCGCCATGAGCGCCTTTTGAAGCTGTTTGGGGCCCACAGGCTCTTGTGCTCTTTCATAGGCGCAGGCGTCAGAATCACTGCATTAAATAGGTGTTGCTTAGCTTGGTTCAGGTTCTCGAAGTCCTTGCTTGTCCCATAGGAGAAGACGTCACAAAGTGCCTCTCAGCTTCGAAACATAGGCGTGATGCCAGCTGAGGGCAAGATCAGAAATTTCCGTTTCTGACTTCTTCCAAAGCGCGCCCCAACGATCAGCCATGAGGTCAATCTCAGCCGTATAGGGGTGAAGAAGCCCATAGGGGACCTTATACATGCCCACCGTCCTCCCCTTTACGCAGCCGCCCTCCCCTTTACGCAGTCGATTGAGCGGCTGGACCAGTTGCACGTACTCCTGGTTTATTTAGTGTCTGGTAGACACGTCCCGCACACGGCCCGGGTTGCGGATGTTGTCCATCCAGCGGTGCAACTCCCAGGGCTTGCCGCAGCGCTCAGGGAACGCCGTGTCCTCACCTCCTTGGTTGGGATCTACGTGCCAGAAGCAGCGGCATCCAGTTGAGCATGACAAAAAAGCAGACAAACACATGAATGACACTAGGTGATGAACCAAGTGAACAAAAGAGAGTGAAGGAGAAATACAAGAAGAGAAGGAAAAGAAGAAAAATGAAGAAGAAGAAGAGAGATGTAGAAGAAGAGAGATGTAGAAGAAGAAGAAGGAAGAAGAAGGAAGAAGAAGAAGAAGAAGAAGAAGAAGAAGAAGAAGAAGAAGAAGAAGAAGAAGAAGAAGAAGAAGAAGAAGGAGAAGGAGAAGAAGGAAGAAAAAGGAAGAAAAAGGAAGAAGAAGGAAGAAGAAGGAAGAAGAAGGAAGAAGAAGGAAGAAGAAGGAAGAAGAAGAAGAAGAAGAAGAAGAAGAAGAAGAAGAAGAAGAAGAAGAAGAAGAAGAAGAAGAAGAAGAAGAAAGAAGAAGAAGAAGAAAGAAGAAGAAGAAGAAGAAGAAGAATAATAAACCAGCAACACAAGCATTCATCAATGTCCACATATACATTACAATACGCAAAGTGGAAATCAGAGTGCAGTCTGAAAGGGTTGAGCGCACCATAAGACACCACCAGCTTGGCCTCGGGCTCTGTCCTCAGCAGCGCGTCCAGCCACAGCCGCACCTGCTTGGCGGCCACCCGCGTCTGGCCCTCCACTCCGCATCTGGTCTCCCGCGCGAACACCACCTGGCCCTCGTCCACCAGCGCGCCGGAGAAGAGCGGCCACTGGTGCCGTCGCGGCGGACAGCCCGAGAAAGAAGGACACACCAGGACGGAAGACGAAGTGCAGCACCCGCAGGCCCGCAGCCCTGCTTGCACCACTGCTTGTGGCCGCTCGCCCAATGCTCCTTCTGGCACTTGGCATTGCAATAGCACGCTTCCTTACAGCGGCTGCAATAGGTAGGTTTTTCAGGCGCTTGCCCACACGTCCAGCACAAGTTGTGCTGAGGGCCACGGGGGGCAGCGGGCGCGCAAACAGCAGCAGCCAATGAGCGCGCAGACGGGGCGGCTGAGCAGACCAAAGAGCGGATTTCGTCTTCTCGTTGTGCTGGCTCCAAACACAGCAGCTTGCAGACGCCCAGCAGTGCGTGATTGTCGAGGCCGTCCATCCTAGCGCTATTTTGACATCTGCCGTTTTCGCTGCCTTCATTGCCGGTGACCTGCTCTGTGCTTCCCTTTTCGCCAAGCCAAAAGCGGGCTAAGGCCTTTGAATCCACACCTTGACTCTGCAGCTTGCCCCACAACTGCGCAAACTCCAACAAGCCGTCGATAGGAAACACCCAGATGCTGCTGGTGTCACTTTGCATGCCACTGTCGTCAGCACGTTGGCTGCTCGATTTGTCACTAGTGGACCCTCCCAGCCTGATGCAGGAAGCTGCCCCAATTCCGTCGTGAAACCTCAGTCTGGGCAGATTTTCAGCTTTGGCCTCTCCTGGGGCAGTATGGATAAAGCTGCGGCGAGTCTTGTCGAACAAGTCGAACAATTTTGTTTGTGAGATCCTGCCACAGCAGCTCCGAGGAACACACCACCAGCGTCCTGATCAGCCTCCTACCGACAGCAGCGTTCAGCCCTGAGAGCGCTGTTCTGCGCTCAGCCAGCGCTCCTGGTGCCAGAACGCGGCCAGCTTCACCAGCAGGAAAGTCTTGCCGCAGCTGGCGGGGCCATGCACTAGAATCCGCGCTTGGCATCTTTTTGAATTGAGAGAACTGCTGATCCGTGAGGTAAGCGAGGCGATCTTGGGACTGCTGGATCTGATCGGCGGTGTCTTTGGCGTGCCAGAACAAGACTCAGTAGTTCTCTTCGAAGTGATTCTCGATGTCCCGCGCGACTTCGGGGTGGCCCAGCTGGTTTGCCAGCTCCTTCATGGAGTCGTACCGTAACCTGGAAAGGAGATTTAGTAGTGGCAATAATGTTGATGAGGATGATCATGATAATCGAAGGTATAATGATTAAAGGAGTAATAATAACTTTATTATTAGCAGTAGCAGTAGTAGTAGCAATAACAGTGGCAGTTTCAATAGGAATAGTATTAATAGAAGTACTAGAAGTAGTAGTAGTAGTAGTAGTAGTAGTAGTAGAAGTAGTAGTAGTAGTAGTAGTAGTAGTAGGGGGAGGAGGAGTAGTAGTAGTAGCAGGAAAAGTAACAGCAGCATAACAAGAAGGAAGAAGAAGAAAGAAGAAGAAAGAAGAAGAAAGAAGGAAGAATGAAGGAAGAAAGAAGGAATGGTAATAGACGAGGTTGCGCTGGTTATCTCTCCCACAGAAAAATATGTCTTTCACAATTAAATATACGTGTTATGTGACTAGATCTCTCTTCATCCCTCCCTTTCACGGTCTCACTTCTCTCCCTCACTTTCCCTCCTATCCCTTTTCCACAGCTTATCAAACACACACTCTCCACCCCCCCCCCCCCCCCACCCCCCATCTGGGCTCTCTCTCTCTCTCTCCGAGTCTCATACACACACACACACTCAATCAACATTCACTTCCTGCATGACGGGAATTTCAAATTCTTCCAAAACTTTCGTGATTTTTTTCTGGGCAGACTTGGGAATTTTGCCACTAGGTGTGAGTTGGAAGTCAAACGTTTTGCATTCGGTCCACATATATACGTTCGTCGCTGCCTTTGACTCATGCTGTTCCCCCCTATCAAACTTCCACCTCTCGGTGCGAGTGCCTCCCTACCTAAACGCCTAGCTGGCCCATAAGTGCCCGTCAGTGTATTTGCAATTGCATCTGCGGTTCCATACAAAGTCAACTATACCATGATTCCACTGAGGATTTCTTTATGTCTCCAAGATATTTTAACGTTTCCAAGATTTCTATGCTGAATCCAAGATTTTACCACTCAAGATTTAAATCATTTTTTCAAGATTTCTATGCTGAATCCAAGATTTACATCATGAATCCAGGATTTAAATCATTTTCCAAGATTACAAATCTTGATTCCATGATAAAAAAATCTTGGAAAAAGATTTAAATCATTGGCACGGGATTTTTAGATGCTCCAAGATTTTTTTGGTCCCCGTACTGTGGTGGGTGGGACGATGAGTGAATTTAGGGTAACAAGGGGTGTACAATTTTGACCGAGGGGAAGGGTCCAGTCACAGACCATCACTCGAGATAATTTTCACATTTTATACCGGTTTGGTTCGGCTGGTCTTAACTCGATTTCTCTCGCGCACACTGACGAGGGCACGCTCGAGGGGGAGAGAGGATTATGCCGGCCCACCCGGCATATAATGGCATTACTCTATGTTCCTGTCTGTCGGTTATCCTTGGCTTGGAGAGTACGGAGTCCCTTCTACATTAGGTATTCCTCATTCTTCATGTAGTTAGACAGGCGTCATATTATTAAATATTGAGTCACCGTAACAGACCGAGTAACATCCTGTGAGTTTGGATACAATCCCAAGGGATAATTACACAACGAACTCTTATTAAAAGTCTCTATGGCTGCATTAAGTCCTGACTCCTGAGAGCAGGTGAAACATCAGTAAATAGCAAAGCTGTCACTTTGTTTATTTATGTAGATTTCTATTTGTTTGCAGCCTCACTTGGAATGCAAAATACGAACACGCCTGACTCGCGACGTAGATTGTGAGTTGGTGAGCTCGCGTAACTTGCCACCGAAACAGCGGCTCAGTAGTAAAACACTTGAAGGATGGCCGCCTTCAAATCTGTGGACATCACCCCTCGAATTATCCGGTAAAAAACTTATTTATAGATTTCGTCTGGCCGGACACGTCTGAAATGCCAATTTGATCCTGGTCTTTTGGCTGCTTTTTGTCTTTGCGTCACTGAGCTAATATAACGAGACATCATTCTCTTTTTTGAGGACTGTGTTTGGTTATATTACAGACTTACTCTTCCATTGAGCTATCGTTGGGGATAGTATATTTGGAGTCCATGGCTAAAGACTGATTTCTTTTCTGATCTGTCGTACAGACATCAGATAAGCACAAATTGATTTTTCGCTGATCTGTCGCACAGACATCAGACGAAAACAAACACTCCTACTCATCCTCAAACAAAAAACTTACAAACAAGCAATCAATTTGTCACAAGCTGGCATAACCTTTAGCCCTTGTGCACATTTGGCTTCTGTGTGCTCTTCTACAAGACACCAGACCACACCTACTCCACTCCCTCTTGCTGCTTGCATAAAGCCAAGTAGGACAAGTGCGAAACAAACATCAGACAACACACAGACGGAGGAAAAACGAGCAAAGCACTCCCACTCTCTGTTCTGAACCATTTTTCTTGCATTTTCTCTGCAGAAACCAGAGGAGATTACACTGGCGTCTCTCACACAAGAGCAAGACAAATATCGAAGCACTGTCCGACGACAGACTGACTTCTACAAAACAGCTCTTTTGACCAAACTATCGTTATCTCTGTGTAGGGCCTGACGCCCCATAACTATTTCAACAGAGAAAAGGAAGAAGGAGAAGAAGGTTGCATAGAGTGATAAGAATAACAGAAAAAAAAAAAAAAAAAAAAAAAAAAAAAAAAAAAAGCAGACGTGACTCTCACAACATAAGATGGAAGACGAGAATGAGCAGGCTGGTGTGATACCAACTGATTATGGTCCTAGTGAGGGAGGAGAGGGGCAGGAGACTCAGTACTCAGAAGAGAGGGGGGATAGAGATGGAGAGGAGAGAGAGGAGTATACGTATACAGCCGATGTAGAGTCGACAGGGGGGGGGGGGGGGGGGGTAATGCACAAGAAGCGAGTGCAGGTCAGACTGGAGGATCTCCATTGACAGAGGCAGAGAGAGAGAGAGATGGAGGATGTTGGCCAGAATATCCCAAATACATGGGAACAGTTGGCTACATATGATGATGAAGAGTCCTTCTTCCTTAACTACCCAACCTATTATAAAACACACATCTACATTCCTTACGAGAAAAGGAATAGACCAGGACAAGGTCAAAGCAACCTCCTGATCGAAATTCCCGGCCTTGCGAAGCCTCTCTTCAACAAAGTGAGGTTTGAGCACGAAAGAGTGACATTGCAGGATATCAAGTATGGCGACACTCTTACACTGTGCGACATATACGACATATCTGCAACACTCTACGCTGCTGTGCTCGTTGCGGAATTTTATGAACGCACAAACATACAGTGGAAAAATAAACGCACAACTGCAGCATGGCTGTCTGTCTGTGGTGTCCCCACTGATATCAAGAATCTAGAAAGAAAGTTCGAAGGTAGAAACCAAAGTGGCATTGAGTTTGCCCTTGAGGCTTTTGTAACTGCCTTCACACGGGCTTACAACGAAATGTACAAAGCACTGAAAGACAACACAAGGCAACATCCTGTTTACGAGGAGGTTGACCAGTCTTGTCAGGTGCTTGAACGCCTCACACAACTCCATAAGGGCCTGTTTGAGGGGAAGGAGCAAAAAACCAACATGGAAACAATGGGCCCACACGAAGAATCACACTCTCATTAAAGGCCCTCTCACAACAATCCCAAATAATAACAGCTGATAAGTCTTCCATGAGAGAAAAGGCACACTTCCTCTCTAGTGCCACAGGGCTTGCACAGTTCGTGACTCATCTAGCACGACAGGTGAAAGAAGAAGAGACGAGACAGAAAGAGGAGAAGGAGCAGAAGGAGAAGATAGCTGTGGCAATGGCAGTAGCACGGGTGGCTCCACAGCCAACGGCTCCACCTACCACATCTAACCCAGCTCCCAAGAAAGCAGGAGGAGGACCCTCAGGAGGAGGACCCCAAGGGGGAGGGACAGTAATTAACTTGACTGACTCCCAGAAGAAAAAGCAGGCGCTGCAGGCAGCCCTAGCTAAAATCAAAATTGGGGGAGGGGGCCTTAAGCTCTATGCTATCACTGCCAATGAGGCTGACACAGAGAAGACCCTCATGACTAGGCTCAATGAGATGGACAGATGCTTCCAGCAAAACCAGTGTGAGGTGGAGCAGGAGTATGAAGTCCTAGAACATCTCTGTGATCGATCCCTCCTTGGAGCTGGTTTTGATCGTATAACTTACGAGAAGTACAGAGGAGAGGAGGAGCTAGCAAGGAAAGGTGGACATGCAGAGATGAGTTGTACTCTGGCCATTGCTGCCCTCATTCGATACTTTAAGGCAAGTGGATACCAACACTTGTGCACTGGCACATTGATTGGGTTTGAAATTTTCGACTTAGTATCAGAGCAGTTGCAGTCTGTCACTCAGCTTGCATCTGTCTTAACAAATGTGGGCACCCAGTACACTCTCTTTTATAACCACAAAGCCATACTCCTATATTTCCTCAGTGCTTTGCACGTCTACAACAAAAATAAGCTCACACTGCTCATGCAAGACTGCAAAACCTTCGACAAGGTAAAACACTTGAACTTTTTGGAGATGAGCGTCTTTGAGGCCACGACTAAGGCCGTGAGCCCAAAAATGTTGTGGACCGAAGTAATGACCGCTTGTCAGAGACTCGACAGCCAGACAGCATCCTTGATCGGTTCTGCATCGGCTTCTGCTCAACCGCAAGCCGCACATACGCAACGATCTCTAGGAAAGCGACCAAGAGAGAACAGTCGTGAAGCTAACACACCTTGTATTCGTTGGTGGGCACGGGCACAATGCTTCAAACACACAAATAAGAAATGCCCGTACAACCACGATGTCGAGGACACCCGCATCCGAAACACACTCCTCAAGAACATACGGTCGGACGAAACCAACACCGTCGCCGTTTTGCGCCGACTGCGCAAGGATCAGGGGTGGAAATTACAGGATGTCGCGGACCATGACCACGAACTAGCTGACGCGATCAATTCTCTTTTCGCTAGAGATGATCAAAAGACGGCAGCCATAGAAGCCGCAAGTAGAGGAAGAGGTGGAACACGAGGAAGAGGAGGAGGGAGAGGAATCAATCGAGGAGGAGGAGCCCCTTTCGCACGAGGCACATACACTCGCGGGGGGGAGAGAGGATTTGTGAGAAGAGGAGGAGGAAGAGGTGTATTTCAAGGTAGAGGAGGAGGAAGATGGGTTGGCCGAGGTGGATACGGCAGCGCAGAGCGCCCGTACCACAGAGATGGGGGCTGGGCAGACGGCTCGAGCTCAAGCTCGAGTTCCTCAGCACCACAGGCCTATGCGACATCAGGCGCAACCACTACCGACACTGATGCCGACTCAGGTAACAGATTTGAGGTAGTCCAATGACTAGAGAAGGAGGGAGAAAACAGAACAACATGCATTGCACGATACACCGTTGTGCAGGTCCCAACCAAGGGTACCAGTGAGTCTAAGAGCCCACAGCAGGCCACAGACCAACTCAAAGGCAGGCGAGTAAAGCGCTGGCAAAGAGAAAGCAGGCGGGCCTGTCGCAGCCACAGCCGAAGAAAGTAAGAATAGAACCGGCAATCAATCTTATCAACTTGCCGAGACAGACAATAGACAAGGAGGATGGAGGACATCAACCTCTCCTCACGGTCTCAAACAGAGAAAGCAAGGACAATCATCCTTCGCCTGTGAACAATACCCAAAAAGACATTACAAAAACGGCGGAAAGGGAGGAGGAGGCGAACCTCGAGAAAAGGATACAGATTTTAGAACACAAGCTCCTTGTATTGGCCTTAAAAAATCACCGGCCAGACGCTTTATGCTATACGAACCTTTTTTGTGAAACATTAAATACCTTTATAAACGTTGGTAATGATACTATGGCGAATATTAATATTGTCGGCCAGAAATTTACTACGAAACACCATGAGTGGTTAGAAACTAATATGAAGAAATCATCTGGCACCTTGAAAGGAGTTAGTAGTCGGACGGATATAACGGGCATCATCACTTTAAATTTTAAATTGAAATCCGGACGAGTATATCGAGTGGACTTTTACGTTGTCCCCGAATACCACGGATCTGTTCTTTTGTCGCACGACCAACTGGCGACAATGAACGTAGTGATTGATTGCGCCGCCAAAAGAGTCATATACGGCGTAGAGCCAGGAGAAGAATATACTGTCGACTCTCTCCATGCTATTGACTCATACGAGGCCCTACACCTAGGGGTAGCATCGGAAGGGAAACAGGTGGCCATTACACACGCATATGAGGCATATATGCCAACGGACGCGGTGTCTAAAGATGGTTCAAACCTGTCAGACAAGAGAGAGGCGGAGGTCTATACGGCTACAGTCTCTACACAATGGGATAAAAAGTCGATAGACGATCTCATTGAAAAGAGGAAAGAGGAGATTATATGCATGGGAAAAAGGTGCCCATCGTTGGCGAGATTTTAAGAAGGAGCAGGGGCCGATGTATATATTACCAACGGGTATTGCTTTCACGTAAAGGTGGAAGAGAAGGACAGACAGGAGTTTATACCGAGGAAAAGGGGACGACTCCCTGATATCCCGGCAGAAGATATTAAAAGCTTTATTACCGAATTCTGGGGTGACGAGCCTACGTGGCCGCGCTCACTGACAGAAGTGAAAAAGTGCCTACGCACTCTTTTTGAAAATAATAAACCATATACGGTCATACTCCCGTACAATGAGAAGGCGATATGCATTTGTAGTAGGAATGGAGATATATCAGTGGAAAGTACTTCCGATGGGACTCAAACAGGCCCCGGGACTCTTTCAGAAAGCGATGCAAAGCATGCTGAGTAGCAAATATGATGACCAGACAGAGGGAGGTTTCATGAGGAGAAGAGGACAGAAGGCGGGAGAGTACGCATTTTGTTGCATCAATGACATTATCGTGTACTCCAATACGATGGAAGAGCACATCGACCATCTAACAGACATTTTCAGGCGTATCAAACTATTTGGCCTGAAATGTAATTTGAAGAAATGTCAACTCGCAAAGACAAGCGTGACATATTTGGGGTACGAAATCTCTTACAATAGAGTCTCGATATCCAAAAAGAAGAGGGAGGAGATCATGAGCCGGCAGAGGCCGAAGAATCGCACAGAGCTGCACTCATTTCTTGCGATGGCGCAATATTACAGCCAGTTCATACCCAATTGGGGTGCAACTCGGGCTAAGTTGGAGAGAATGATCGACTTCGGTGATTTTGAGAAGTGGGATGATGAAGCCTTAGAAGCGTACAACACGCTCAAAGATCTCATCTACAAAGATCCGAAGGATGGCGGACTCGTGCTGATGATGCCCGACTTTTCGAAGCAATTCGTAGTCGACACAGACGCATCAAAGTTCGCGATCGGCGCAATCTTACAACAGGAAGATGAGGAGAAAAAATTGCGCCCGATCATGTTTATAAGTAGAAAGTTGTGCTCGGCGGAGCGAAACTATTGTACGAGACAGAGCGAGGCACTGGCGGTGGTCTGGGCCCTCAAACGGTTGAGAGAGTATTTATGGGGTGGACCTCAGTTTATAGTAAGGACTGATCACCAGAATTTACTATGGCTGATGAATCATGAACAGACTGGCCGTCTAGCGAGTTGGCAGGCATTCTTATCATGTTTCAATTTTACAATGGTCCATCTACCCGGAAGCGAAATGTTGTCGCTGACAGCCTCTCCAGGCTAGAGTTTCACTCAAAAGTGGCAGCTCTCGTATCATCAGCAGAAATGAAGGATCTATCCCCAGACTGCACATACGAAGTGCATCATATCGAGTCGATGCAGATGGCGAGAGGGGTCCGATATAACCGATCGGGTCTACGTCATAGCCCGCAAGGTCCGGATCATGGGATATGTTGTACAGCACATGTCCTCGAGGTTGCTGAGTGGTCCTATGAAGCATATGAGAATATGAAGGCGGAGATAAAACAAGAAGAGATTAAGCAAGAAGCATATGCGGAACCCCCGCAGGAGAACAAGGAGGAGTTAGACGAAAACCCTGAGAGGATAGGAGTGCAGCTAGAGGATGGGACTATCCACATAGCCTCACCCACTGCATGGAGACAGCAACAGGCTCTCGATCCGGAGTTCAAAGAGCAACACGGGCGCTATGCATCACAACCAGACAAATGGACTCTCTGGGTTCCTGAGAAACTCAGACACATCATTTTTGTCGCTGCTCATAACTGCCCACTACTGGCGCACCCGGGCCGACAAAGAACGCATATGTTCATTTCGAGACGATTCTGGTGGAAGAAGAGGAAGGAGAATATTGATGAACAGGTCAATGCATGCATCCCATGCAAGACATCCAAAACACCATTGAAGGCAAATTTCGGCCTGATCGGGACTTTTCCTTTACACTTAGGAATGTTCGAGTTCTTACACACTGATCATGTAGGACCTTTCCCGGTCACGACGGAAGGTTACAGATACCTTCTAACGGCCATAGACAGAGCCACCAACTATGTATGGGTGGTCCCAGTCAAAGACGTTACGGGAGAAACAACAGCCAAGGCGTTGATTGACAGGATCATCTCACAGATTGGGGTGCCGAGAAAAATATGCTCAGATCGAGGCTCTGACTTTAATAATGAAGTCATCGACAAGCTATCTGCATATTACGGCATGAAATGGCAATATGTCACCGCCTATAACCCCAGAGCGAACGGCAAGATAGAGCGGGTGCATAGACCCCTCAAGGCCGCGCTGAAGATGTATTGTATGAAGAAGAAGAACCAAAAGGCATGGGTGGAGGCAGCATCCTCGTTTGCTTTGGCTATGAATTGCCTACCCTCTACAGCGTTAGGTGGTTCAAAAGGTTCCGTCTCGCCATACCAATTGGTATATGGGCGTGAGCCCGCCATCCCAGCCTCACTGCTGCACCCAAAAGATTCATGGGCAGATCAGGATGAGCTGTTTGGGGTGAGACTTCGGGCGAAGATGGAGGCGGAGCAAATAGTACAGGCGCATAGGGAGGCGGAGCGCAGGAAGCGTGATGCTGAAGGTGTCAGGCAGGCACACCTGGATCAAGTCAGATTTCAGGTCGGGGATATTGTACTACTGTATCATCCTCAGGTTCCTCAGGGAGTCACCTCGAAGCTCTTCATCCACTGGAAAGGACCATACCAGATCATGGAACAGATGGGGCCTTTGAATTATAAAATCAGGGGCAGAGGAAAAGTTCAAATAGTCAATGTACGAAGGCTGATTAATTATGATCCCTTCCTACTTGAAGATGAGTCCGTTGACAAGCACTCAAACGGATGGAGGCTGACTTTAAAGAGGTCCCACCAATCCGTCAGGAGGATATCTCGGAACGGGATGCCTATAGGGCACCAATTGCGGAGAAGGAGGAGGCTGAGCTGGAGAACAAGCGGGCCACCGACCGCAAAAGTGCGGCGGAAACTCAGACCCGCAAAAGGGTGGAGTCGAACGTGCCGTAAGGAAAGTTCACGGAGGCGCAAATAAGGAGAGCGCAAAATGACCTTATCTACGACCGACCGAGAAAGGCGATAAGGACGGCACGTTCGCAAGGAGTCCATCAAGAGGGGAGCGATGACGGAGATCAAGACCCTCGCGCGGGCAATGACACTCTCGTTCACCCCAGTTGGAAAGAAGGAGATGCGATTGGACATATTTCATGGGCCAAAGACGCTTTTTACTTGGTGAGGCCTGCGGCTCAACACGTAGCCGATGACACGCTCTCAGATTTATATTTCATGAGAGTCATGGCAGTACCTCACCAACGCCATACGCGATCGAATTGAATTTCGACTGCGGCACAAATAATACAACCAGTCTTACATTTCTGGAGGAGTCTGGATCCAGTGGAAGATCCTAAAGTAAAACAATACCTTCCAGTATATAAAGACGCCAAGAAACTTGAGACATGGGATGATACCATATCTCCCACAGAAAAAGATCATACCGCGTGGACCATACAAGCACTACCACGAGGGGTGCTGGACATTCCTTTTTTTTGAGGGGTGCTGGACATACCATGAGGGGTGCTGGACAATGCTAATTTGATCCTGGTCTTTTGGCGGCTTTTTGTCTCTGTGTCACTGAGCTAATATAACGAGACATCATTCTCTTTTTTGAGGACTGTGTTTGGTTATATTACCGACTTACTCTTCCATTGAGCTATCGTTAGGGATAGTACAAATCTAAATTATAAGTTCAAGTGTCCGAAATTTACATTTGGAAAAAGTTTCCACATTTGTTCGTCACTCTAGCTTCCTTATCCATAAATTTACCGCAACCATGATGCGTGTTTCACGGGAAATCATGCACGACTCTTGAAAAGGTAATAGAACGTGAAAATATGCAACAGTTAATCTTTTGACTCTAAAACTTAAA
>WBZZ01005529.1:0-21300 GCA_019918135.1 Paulinella micropora
GACGCACGCGGCCACCGCATTGCCGGTAGACACCGTGACCAGCGAAGCGGAGTACTCGTGTTAGAGGCAGCGTCGTGGTTCGCGTAGGTCGGCGCGCTGCCGAACGTAGCTTGTGTTAGCACTCGCAGGATCACGGGCTTGGTGCCCGAGACGGCCGTAGCGGTCAACAGGGTCGGGAACAGCAGGTCGTTGTTGGGGAGGGCGCCGATCAAGCTCTTGTTGCGGATCACCAGCACATTACTTTCCGTCGTACCTATCGTCTGAACGTTCGTGCGCGCAAACGAAAGGCCCAGCTGTCTCACAGGGCCTTCGACCAGGACGCCGACACTGGCAGTGCGCACCTGTCCTCCCGCACCAGTCGTCTTGAGCCTGAACGGCAAGCTGGCGTTGCTGAGCGAAGGCGTCGTGTTGGCGCCCGCGTACTGGATTCGGTGCACGGGCACTAGCACCCCGTCCGACTGCCTCTCGACCGAGAACGTGACGGCCCCAAAACCCAAGTACTGCATCTGGATCTGAAAAATGTTCCCCTTAGCCCAATCCTTGCGGTCCATGTCGTCGTCGCCGCCCAGGCAGTTGTTGAGGTTCCAGTCTTTCTGGTCGACGTAAGTGTCGACGCTCGCATTGCGGTGCAGGATCCGCAGCCTGTTGGTTCGGGTCTGGTCCTGCGCCAGAAAAAACCCGTTTACATCGTCTCCTAGCCCGACCATGGCCGAATTAGCCACGTTGATCGCAGCAGGGAACAGCGCCGTGAAGCGGCAGGTCAGGCCTTGCCCCGCGCGGTACTTGCAGCGCCTGAGCGTCTCGGCCTGCGCGGCGCCACTGAGCGACAGCAGGCCGGCGGCGGTGGTCACGGTGCCGGAGGTTGAAAATTTGCGCGTGTTTAGGGTGCCGGTGTAAGGGAAAACCTCCTGCACTAGCGGGGTAGACTCCGCGACCTTGTGTTCGCCAAAGGCCGTGACCATGGAGGGTAGCGGTTTGGTCTCGACCACATCCTCCAGGCGCATGCGCTTCGTGCCGCTGAGCGTCAGCATTTTTTTTCCTCTTGCACTACACTAGTAACAACATTTAATTTTTTTTCCTCCGAGATGAGCGGCCTGCGCAACATTTCGGAAATGAACATCCTGGTCCGGTCCAAGGACCGCGACCGGGTGCAAGGGGCGGGTGATTCGGCCGAGTTCCGGCTGTCGCTGTCGGAAGCGATCCAAGGCAAATACAAGTTAATTTGGGCCACGATCCCGAACGCGACGTACAACATCAATTCCAAGAACAACAAGCTTTACTTGAATTTGACGGCCACTGGCGATGTGACCCTCACGATTCCCTCGCAGAATTACACGGGCGAGACTTTGGCCGACGCGCTACAGTCGCTTTTAATCAACGAGGGCTTTGTACAAGTGGGTCAGTCGATCGGAGTGGTGTATCTCGACACCAAGCTCAAGCTGCAGTTCACGCTGTCGGCGGCGGCAGAGTTCAAGATCTACAGCAAGAGCGGCGACGACAGCGCGCACGCCGTGCTAGGCTTCCCGACATCGGCCCAGAACGAGCTCTTTGCGCTGACGTCGGGCCAGGCCACCGTCCTGCCACAGGTCGTGGCGCTAGGTCTGCCGACTTCGCTAGGCATCAAGATCAAGGAATGCTCGAGTCTGGCGTACTCGACGGGCGGCAACTACGAGGAGGTGTCAATCACGGGCACGGTCTCGCGCGGCTCGAAGGTGCAGTCGGGCAGCCTGATTATCCCTTTCCTCGCGTCTTCGGGGGGCTACCAGTCTTCGGCCCAGGACCGGCACGACCAGTACGTGGTGTTTCCGACGCTGACGAAGTACTTGCACCTACAGGTGTGCAACCCTGACACCAGGGACAAGGTGGACTTGAATGGGGCGGACTGGGAGATGCTGCTGTCGAAAACCGGCTGCTGATCGAGTGGCCGCCGGCCCAGCAGTCGCACATATTTTTTTTTTTTAATCTTGCAGTTTCCCACCCCCAAAAGTAAAGATGGACGAGGATAAAATCCTGGCGATGCGGTCGGGCGAGAGTCATGACTCGGACGACAGCGACGTCAAGCGGGAGGAGGAGAAGTGGTCTTCAAGGCACGAGTCCTATTTTGCGAGCGTGATAGACGAGTGTGCCCTGCATGCTCGTCTGAACAACTCATCGGGCTACTACTACTATAACCGCTTCCTGCTGTTTGGCCTGCTGGCCACTATCGTGCCGGCGATTTGTTCGGTCATAGTGGGAAACTTCGGTTTCAGGGCGTGTGAGGCGGGCAGGGCGGGCTACGATTGGGTCAGTGTGACCTGTCTGATCCTGGTAGCGATTATTTCGGGAGTGAACTCCTTTTTCAATTTCGGACAGAAAGCAGAGCGCCACTTCTCCTGTGAGATTTTATTTGAAATGGTCAAGAACGAGCTCTCGGTCGAGATGGCCAAGAAGAGGCGCTTCAGGCTCGCGGCGGACGTATTGCTGGTCAAGATCACCATGGCCCTGGAGAAAGTGCGCTCGAACGAACAGGTTATACCGGGCCCGGTGTTGTGGGCGCACCGGCTGGACCGCGAGAAGCTGGCCAAAGCGCGTGCCCAGATGGTAACTAACGGCGACCCGGTCAGGCTCCACCAGAGCACGCCTGTGACGCTGGGCAGGCACTTGATCCCGATGCCTACTTAGCTGATAGTGCAGACTCGAGGGCACAGCTCGCAGCAGTTGGTAGCGAGGGCCGCTTTCACTAGTTCCCAAATCACGTCGACCACGGGCGGGATCAGCTTGTCCACGTTGTCGTCGGGACACAAGTCAACCAAGACCGAAACGAGGATGTCCTTTTTTTCCGCGCCTGTATGGTTAGTATAGAACGCCAGGAAGCGGACCCCGTGAACAATGAGCTGTGGCACGTTCTGCCAGCTGAAGTCACTGTAGCTGCGCTTGAGCTCTGTTGCGAGCTCGTGTGAGGTTACGGTGATGGACTCTGGCGACGAAGGCATCAGCCGTTTTTCGGTCTTGCGTCTTTGCAACATGAATCTCTGTTCTCTGTTGGCGCCAATAAGAAAAAAATATATCCTCTTTTCCTTTTAGTATTAAAAGGGAATGGCCTTGTTGAAGCTGGACAACCGGCAACTGAACGAATGGATACTGAAGAAAAACTGCTCGTGCCGGAAGAGTCACGGTTTTGCCTCTTTCCCATCCGGCGTCCGGACCTGTATTCATTCTATGAAGCTTCCCTGCGGTCGTTCTGGACAGCAGATGAGCTAGATTTGAGCCGGGAACAGGCCGATTTCAAGAAACTGAGCGCCGATGAACAGCATTTTATTAAGATGGTGCTGGGCTTTTTTGCCTCGAGCGACGGCATCATCCAAGAGAACCTGGCCGCCAATTTTTTGGCCGAGGTGCAGTTCAGCGAGGCGAGGCTTTTTTATTCTTACCAGATCTTCAACGAAGCGGAACACTCGCGGACCTACAGCTTGCTGATCGACACGATCATCAGCGACCAGCCAGAGAAGGACAAACTGTTCAATGCCATCACCCAAGTCCCGACCGTCGCACAAAAAGCAAAGTGGGCGATGCAGTGGCTCAACCCGGCCCGAGCGTCGTTTGCTGAAAGACTCGTGGCGTTTGCTTGTGTGGAACTTGTCCAGTTCGCCTCTTCTTTCGCCTCCATCTTTTGGCTGAAACAAAAGCACCCGGGCCTGCTGCAAGGCCTGTGCACATCGAACGAGTTCATTGCGCGGGACGAGACACAGCACGGCCTGTTCGCGTGCCATCTGTACAAGCACCATGTGACAAACAAACTGCAGCTGTCACGTATTTTCCAGATCGTGGCGGGCTGCGTCGAGGTCGAAAGGAGGTTCGTCCATGAATCGCTGCCCGTGAATTTGTTGGGCCTCAACGCGACGCTGATGGAGCGCTACGTCGAGTTCGTGGCAGACGGCCTGCTGCAGAACTTGGGCCTGAGCGAGAAGCTGTACGGAGTGGCCAAGTGTCCTCTGCCCTTCATGGAAAAGCTAGGCGTGGTGGGCAAGACTAATTTTTTCGAGAAGAGAGTGAGCGAGTACGCACGGGCTCCGGCGAAAGAGCCGGAATGGGGACTGGACCAGGACTTCTAGCCATTGATAGTGTCCGGCAGTGTGTCTACGACCGTCTCCTCTAGTGCCGTTTCGGCCTCGACGGCCGCGTGGGCGGCAGACTCGGCGGCTGCTTCCGCTTCCTCTTCTTGCTGGATCAGTTGCTTGATCTTCTGGCGCATATCCTTGCAGCCACAGACACTTTCACATAGCGCGATCTGCAGTTGTAGCTTTTCTCGCTGTACGGCCAAGATCCGGCGGCGGGCTAGGCACGTGGCCAGCTCGGCCTCGTTGTCGGCTAGTGCTTGTCGCAAGGCGTCCATTTTAATTAAAAATTACAGACTCGAAAGAAAAAAAACTCAGCCGGGAATCTCGGTAATAGTCACCGTGCCCCTTTCATAAGAGGCAGTGCCGCCAATAACAAGACTCCAGTTGACAGCTGTTTGCGTGTCACCATAAGCTTCTAACCAAATATACTCATTTGCTGCCACTTCCATAATACCAGACAAGCTCGGGCCACAGTACCGCCCGTTGCTATAGAGCCCATGGGCGGTCGCCGACATCTTAAAGTTGTATCCTGTCCCTTGTGCAGTAGTGGTGGTCGGTCTTGTCGTATTCCGTTCGACCCAAAAGTCGTAAAAGGCGCCGCTGGTCGGTGGGTTGTTGGTAGCAGCGGCCGAGGTAATGAGCCTGAGCGAAGCACAGATCAGCCATTTTCTGGACATACCTGATGTGTTCTGCCAAGTAGTGAAGCTGTTGGCATGACTCACTGTGATGTTGCCGTACACGGGCGCCAGCCTCACTACGCCATCGACTGGAATCTTCCTGCTAGATCCGCTAGCGACAGAGACTGCAGTGTCGCCCGTCAGCCAGTGGCCGCGGTCCCAGGTGCCCAGCTCGAACTGCCCGAGGTCGTTGATCTGCAGCACGCGGTCCGTGCCGGCGGAGGGCAGCGCGGTCGGCAGCGTGAGCGTGTTTTTGCCGCACATGATCGTGTCCACGCCCGTGAGGCCAGTGGCAGTGGCCGACACGCCCTCCGCCTCCACTGTAGGGCCGAAGGTGCCTACGTCCAACGTTCCGCTCGAATGTACTGAAGTCACAATGAATCGGTAGTAATAGTAGAACAGGGTTGGCGCAGGCGCGCTCGAGCTCAGTGTCTGCAACGTCTGCGTAAAAGAGAACGTGCCAGACCACACCAGCGTCCAAGTAGTACCGTCGTTAGATCCAACCAATTGCCATCCTTTGGCCGAACACATGAGTGCGGTGCTATTACTTAACGAGAAGCTGGTGATTCTGTACTTGCGCCGCTGGTGCCGCAAGGTTATGTATTCGCCGTACACAGTTGCGCCTCCCACCGTTGTAGTTGCCGTAACGCCGACCCAGGCAGTTCCGTTGTCGTTATAATTAAGTGGAGTGGACCAAAAGCTACCACCAGAACCATCCATTGCCTTATAGCTCTCGTAGTTGACGACGGCGCTGGAATGCGTCAGCACCCAGTAAGGGTCCGTGGTGGGCGTATAGCTAGACTGGCCGGTCCAGGTCGGCAGCGTCACTGAGCCAGAGGTCACGACCGTGGTCGAAGTGCTCTGCGTCACCATCTGCCCGGCCGAGGTCAGGCTCAGAACGGCGGTCTGGGCCGGCGTGGAGGCCGGCAACAACGAGCTGGCCGCCAGCTGACCCGCCGAGTCGAGCGTTACCAGCGACATCGAACCGGGTAAACTAGCAGGCACTCTGACGGAAGAGGCGGCGAGCTGTCCACCGCTGGTCAAGGAGACGAAGGATGTGTTGGACGGCAGCGCGCTAGGCAGGCTCAGCGCAACCGTCCCGGTGCTCGCGACTGTAGAGGTGCCGATCGTCAGTGGCGACGTGTGTGCGTGAGATTCCGGAGTCGAGCCGATCACGATATAACCATCGGCATCGATCGCGAATGCCTGTTTCCCCGTCCGAAACCTGGGCTTGATCTCCGCGACGCGTATATAACCATTTCCGCCTGGGTTGACGTAGAGCGATTCTATGACAAAGCGGTAGACCCTGTAGTAACCCTGGCTAGTGAGGGTAAAAGTCCTGTAAAGCTCAGAGGTTAGCCAAGTAGGCATGTCGCTGCCGGAGCGGTACAACTCTGTCCAGGTAACGGGAGTCGCGGACGCTTCGTTAGAGCCAAACACTGCTATCCGCCGGGGCCAAGTAGAATACGTGTAGACCTCGTACAGGCGTGGGTACCAGTCAAAGTCCGTCAGGCGCATGCTAGTCCCGTCCACGAGGCGCAGCTGGAACCATTCTCCTTGTACCCCGTTAGTCGACTGCACCGTGTAGCCGGCGCCCGTGACGAGCGACGCAGTGTAGACTCCACTACTATTGTAAAATATCTTGCTTATCCAGCCTGTATCACCCGTAGTGATATTGTCGAACATTCTCCAGGGCTGCCAAGTATCACCCCAACTGGTTTCATAGCTCGAGGCTGTCACGGACCAGGTGGCGCTGTTAGACGAGGCGTTGCTCCAGACAGGGAACGAGTACTGCGTTGACGAGGTCGCGGCGCCGGTGCCCATGTTGCCGCTGCTGTCCAATGTGACCAGGGCTGTCTGTCCGGCAGAGGGCAGCGCGGTAGGCAGTTTGAGTGCAGAGGAACCAGAAGCTGGAGCCGAAAGCGTACTATTACCACCAGTCCCCGTCAAAGTGAGCGTCGCCGAATTCACGAGGTTGGCTAGCGAGGTACCATGTGGGTTGTTGGTTGCGCCCGTATGCGCCGTGAGCGCAGCGGAAGTCGCGGCAGGCCCTCCTACAATATTGCTCACCGAGGTTGCATGAGGGTTGTTAGTAGCGCCCGTATGGGCCGTGAGCGCAGCGGAAGTCGCGGCAGGCCCTCCTACAATATTGCTCACCGAGGTTCCATGCGGGTTGTTGGTGTCGCCAGTGTGCGCCGTAAGAGACGCAGAGGTCGCGGCAGGTCCTCCTACAATATTGCTTACAGAGGTTCCATGAGGGTTGTTGGTAGCGCCCGTATGGGCCGTGAGCGCGGCAGAGGTCGCGGCAGGCCCTCCTGCGATATTGCTTACAGAGGTCCCGTGAGGATTGTTCGTCGCGCCCGTGTGTGCAGTGAGCGCGGCAGAGGTCGCGGCAGGCCCTCCAACAATATTGCTTACAGAGGTTCCGTGAGGATTGTTGGTAGCGCCCGTATGGGCTGTGAGCGCCGCGGAAGTCGCGGCGGGGCCTCCGACAATATTGCTTACAGAGGTGCCATGTGGGTTGTTGGCATCAGTCAAGTGGCTGCTCAGGCCTGTCACGCCGTCTGGGTCGACCGTCACCAACTGCGCGGCCGAGACGGGCAAAGGGTCCGGCAGCCTCGCGAGGGTGTCGGGGGTCGTTGTGACTGTATAATCTGTGTCCATCAGCACGATTGCGCCATTGGCATTTGGAGGCAAGGTCGGCTGCTTGAGCGTCCTGTCCTTGACCGCAAAGATAGACCCGTCTGGATCCATAGTCACGATACAGTCGTCTTGGGTAGGCATGACCGACGGTAACTTCACCGCCCCTGCTAGTTGGTGGTCGACATAAGCTTTCGGCGCCAGCTGGGAGCCTCTGGTAGGATAGTCAGTGTTCTCGATGCAGCCGGCGGTGTACACCTGATAGTCGAAACCCAGACTACGCATGTACCAAACTCCCGCCCCGTTCTTTCTAGAGCAGATAAAGCACAGATACCTGACATACTCGGCCGCGACAGCTGGTGTGAACGTGCGAAGGCTGTCGGCTACAAAGGTATGGGCCACCTGTCTGTCCAATTCAAACCACCTAACGCCGTCTGCTGAGTATGCCAGGATCCAATCCTTGGGCGCAGTGATGGCCCCAGCGGCCGTGATGTGGTAAGCGGTAACTTTCGCGTGCCGGCCCAGATCGATCTGGATCCACGCGCCTGGCACCGTTATATTGTCGACCACCATCGAACTCGGGCCAGTATAGTCCAGGTTGCTATAGGGGTCTGAAAGAGGGGCCGAGCCCCACAAGGTCGAGGCGTCTCCGTCAAAGGCTAGGTAGGCTTGTTCGGGATTGCTGGACGCATAGACCGTAAAGCCACCGGAAAAATTAGAGGTCATTCCGGACGGCTGGTTAGTTCTGGTTTCGGTGTCCAGCGTCAAGGAAATCAGGTCCGCTAAGTCCACCAGATGCGGATTCCCAGAGGTAGTCAGTCTGTGCGCGGTATTGAGCGCTACCGCCTCGTTCGCGGCAATGCCGCCCGTGGCCCATTTCACGCCCCCGTCGCCGTCACTAAGCAGGACATCCCCCGCCTGTCCGTCAACCGGCAGCACGAAATCGTCGGCCGCCCCATCGAGGCGCCGCCGCTTGTACGATCTGGCCACTTCCATTTGGCCCGGTTTAAACAGTAGACCCAAGAGAATAAGTTTTTTTAATCACGGATTTTCTACAACATCTCGTCTAGAAAATTGTCCACGAAGCGCATGCGTTCTTCCCAGGTGTCTCCGCCGGGGAGGTCGCGGGCGGGGTTGATGCAGGCTCCGTCGCCGTAAGGGCGGCACACAAGCGAGGCCAAATCCCGGGGGTCCCCCTTTCTGCAAGTCCCGGACCAGTACAGCTGCCCCTCGAAAAAGCAGGCGCCGCAAGTAGGACAAACGGCCAACATCCCGGAACAGTCTAACAGTATTAAAAATGAGAAGAAAAAAAAGTAATTTAATTAAGCCAGAACATTGCGTCTCAGCCTGTCCACTAGCCGGAAAAACCTAGCAAGGCGCCGGTTGAGCCTTTGCTCCGTTTTTTTCCAGTACTTATTTTTGGCCTTTTCAACGCGCCGCGCCATCTGCGTGTCTGCCCGATCGTCGTCCGAATCACTGTCAACGTCCTCTTCCACCGCCCACAAGCAGTCCCACGGTTCATACAGGCCGGCACCGGGTACATTCAGATGAGGCAACTTCGCCTCGTCGCACAACCTCCGGAGCATCTCTGTGTCCGTCGAGTCTTTCAGTGCGCCAGCCTTCATTGGTTCGTGGTACGACGGGCCGACATATTCCTCGACCAAGCCCACGACCGCAGACGGGATATCGTGCTCCTCCTCCAATAAGTACAGACCCGCGTGCTCCGCTGCGACCATAGCAGCCACGCGACGTACCACCCGCACATCAGTGGGCCTTTCCAGCAAGAGCAGATCCAACACAGAATAAGTTTCAGCCCACCAGGACGTCCAGCGCCTGGTATAGTACGCCAGCCCGGACGCCCAGTACAAATCACGGATCGGTATGTCGTCCCTAGGGTCCAAAGAATAACACGGTGCAAGAGTCCTGTCCGACACTGACGGTAGCGTGGTATGGAACACCGCGCCCGATGGCTTAGGCTCGCGCGGGGCCGGGCGCGTCAGCGGGGGGAGCTCCAGGCGGCGGCGTTGGCGTTTCGCGGGCTGGGCGTCCGTCCCAGCGGCCAGTCGTTTGCGTCGCATAGCCAGCATCATTTTCGCGCGGTGGCACCTACAGCAGCCAAAACCAGCGTGGGTACAAGGGCCAGGAAATTTCGCCGGAATTTACGCTGCGGTAAATTTCCGCAAACATGTCCACATCCGAAAACAGGCACAAAATGGCAAAGCGGTTCGTTCCGGCTGCTATCACTTCTGGGCTTGGGCCGAGCTCGGTTTGTGAGGCTGCCAGCTCGTCCTTTCGTTCCCCCGGCCAGCGTAACGGTTTTCTAGAACCTTCGAGCCTTATTGTCGAAGTCTTGGGCCCGCTGGTGAGTATGCAATGGCTGATGCCTTTTTTCTCCGGCCCGGCCTATCGAAAATTTTAGCGAAAATTTTCCCGCAAATCCCGGCCTGCGGCTCGACCCGGGACATGGCAGGGGCCCCACCCCCGCGGTGGTCCAAATCCGCCAACCTGCCCCATATAAGTTCTCAACTGCCTGGACCGCTCCTTTGGACCACTAGGCCCTAAAGGCGGTCCAAAGCGCCAAAAGAACAGACTAGAAAAATCCGGGCGGATTTGGACCACTACCTGTTCCGTGCCCGCGGTCGGCCGACGCGGCCCACGGTGCCGTCGTGTCCGTGGCGCCCATCCGCGCGGTCGGCCGACGCGGCCCACGGTGCCGTCGTGTCCGTGGCGCCCATCCGCGCGGTCGGCCGACGCGGCCCACGGTGCCGTCGTGCCCGTGGCGCCCATCCGCGCGGTCGGCCGACGCGGCCCACCGTGCAGGTGTACGTGGTCCAAACCGGTCCAGAAAAAATATACGTCCCCGCGTCCAAACCGGACCACACGCCGGGAGGAGGAGGAGGGGGAGGGGAGGGGCACCCACCGCCAACATGACCCAGGCAGTCACGCGAGGTGTGTCGCACTGGCTCGACCGACGTGTGTGTGCGTCGTGGTCCAAACCGGCCAGAGTAAGATATGCGTCCAGGTGTCCGATCCGGACCACCCCCTGCACCTTGGTACCGTGCCCACGGTACGGCCGACACGGCCCACCGTGCAGGTGTACGTGGTCCAAACCGGTCCAGAAAAAATATACGTCCAGGTGTCCGATCTGGACCACCCCTGCACCTTGGTACCGTGCCCACGGTACGGCCGACACAGCTCACGGTGCATGTGTACGTGGTCCAAACCGGCCCAAAAAAAATATACGTCCAGGTGTCCGATCCGGACCACCACCACAGGAAGGGGGGGGGGGAGGGACCCACCGCCAACATGATCCAGGCAGTCTACCAGGGGATACTACACTGGTTTGATCATGTTGGCGGTAGGCCCCCCCCCCCTCCCCTCCCCTTCGCCCCCCTGTGGTCAGGCGCGGTGAGAATAATATCTAGGTCTCAGTGTCCGATTTGGACCACGTGTCGACTGTACCTTGGTACCGTGCCGACGGTACGGCCGACACTGGTCATGGTGTAGGGGTGTCGTGGTCCGGCGTGGTCGAGAAAAGATATACTGCCTGGGTGCCGATTTGGACCACATGTCGACTGTACTACGAGAGAGCGTAGGTGTCGTCCGTATTGCTGCCCGTGCTCAGCGTGCGCCTGTTGGACTGCCCGGCAGGAGCTACACTCGCTTCCGGGGAGTCCTTGGACGCACGCCCGCCCAGCCCAGCAGCGCACGCACACACACACACACACACACACGACACACACACTGCTATCCAGACACAGCGTGCGCCTGTTGGCCTGCCCCGGCAGGAGCTATAATCGCTTCCGGGGAGTCCTTGGACGCACGCCTGCGGTCAACGGTGGAGTCGTCGGTTTCAATTATTTTGACGAAAAAAAAAATGTGTGGCTGGGGGGTATTTCAAAAATAAAAGGACTCGCACTTGTGGGAGGGGTCCGGTGCCACCGCCCACCAGAAAAACTTTTATTGCATATTCGGATAGCGCGTGTCCTGAACGGCCGAATGCCACTTTCCCCGACTCGAAATGACCAGCCAAATTTGCAGGGGAAAGCCGCAAAGTTTGGCTTTTTGGAAATTCTAGAATCCTGCCACCGGAAAAATCAGGTGTTTCCTGCCACCCGGCGCCACCTGACGTGGCCCTTCACGTAGTCGCTACGTCTATCGGTGTAACCGCTAGGGTTAACAGGTACGTAGCTGCTACGTCAGGATACGGACGTAACGGTCGCGGTTAACCGACACGTAGCCGGCCAAACTTGTGTTTGCGACATAGTTGTACTTGTGGATAGCAAATGCCATTTTGCCCTGCGCGGGCCGGGACAAAAAGGCAATAGATTATCCCACTCTGGGCAAATTGGCATTTGTTTTATCAGGCCTATCGATAATTTTTTTAAATATATGTCATGACATATGTACATATGTATACTTGTATGTATGTATGTATGTATGTATGTATGTATGTATGTATGTATACATACATACATACTACCACTACTACTACTACTACTACTAATAACAATAATAATAATAATAATAATAATAATACAAACACCACCACCACCGCCAACCAGCAGCAGCACCACCACCACCACCACTACTACTACCCAGAGCTGCCCTTGCCTAAAGAAGAAACACAAATTCAAAAGAAATCAGTGCAAACAGAAGCAAAAAGTGGCAAGAGTTGAAACAAAACAATACAATTTACCTTTTCCTCGAACCTCCCTCCACAGTGAGTTGCCTTTTCGACATGTCAGTCTAAGAGGAAGAAAGCAAGGAAAAAATAATAAATAAAGACAGTGAACTGCTGCCCTTGGGCAAACACAAAAGCAATAAAAAACAAGAGAATATGTCCAACAAGAACAAAGCAAAAGGACAAACTTCATATGGGAGACATTATGTCGGCAACGATGAGTCAAAAAAAAGTGGGTAAAAACACAATGGTTCACTGTGTTGCAACCGACGTCGGTTGCAAGGACCAATGCCGAATTTCACTTGACCGTAAATTGCGTACCAAATTTTCGTTGAAGTTTGGCGTCCGGACCATATTTTTTGCACCCTTTTTTGTGACCATCCGTTTGGGGACATAATGTCTCCCACGAAGTTTGTAGCTGTTTGTCCTTTTGCTTTGTTTTTCTGGAACATATTCTCTTGTTTTTTTATTGCTTTCGTGTTTGCCCAACGGCAGCAGTTCACTGGATGTATTTATTTTTTTCCCCGTTGCTTCCTTCCTCTTAGACTGACATGTCGAAAAGGCAACTCCATACTGTGGAGGAACGCCGTGCCGACAAAAAGAGGTTTGAGGAAATGGTAAATTGTATTGTTTTGTTTCAATTCTTACCACTTTTTGCTTCTGTTTGCACCGATTTCTTTTGAATTTGTGTTTCTTCTTTAGGCAAGGGCAGCTCTGGGTAGTAGTAGCAGTGGTGGTGGTAATGTCTCCCTCATGAAGTTTGTCCTTTTGCTTTGGTCTGTTGGACATATTCTCTTGTTTTTTATTGCTTTCATGTTTCCGCAATGGCAGCAGTTCACTGTCTTTATTTATTTTTTTCCCCCTTGCTTCCTTCCTCTTAGACTGACATGTCGAAAAGGCAACTCCATACTGTGGAGGAACGCCGTGCCGACAAAAAGAGATTCAAGGAAAAGATAAACTGTACTGTTTTGTTTCAATTCTTGCCACTTTTTGCTTCTGTTTGCAATGATTTCTTTTGAATTTGTGTTTCTTCTTTAGGCAAGGGCAGCTCTGGGTAGTAGTAGTAGTAGTAGTAGTAGTAGTAGTAGTAGTAGTAGTAGTAGTAGTAGTAGTAGTAGTAGTAGCAGCAGCAGAGTAATATAATATGAATTTTTAATACTATTTTTCGTACTCAAAATTCTATTAAAACTTTCATTTGGCTTCTCCTATTGATTTAGCTCAAATCAATACTAAGCTTCAAAACAGCAAATTAACAAAATCAAAATTTTCAATAAATACAAGAAAGCAAAATGAATAAATTCGTTTTCCTCTACTTCAAAAAATAAAATAAAGATTAACTAATCACTTCGTTATTCCTTATAAAGATTAACGAAAAATATATTTATGTAAATGGAGGATTATATAAGACCTAATTCTAAACAATTATATGAACAAAAAATAGAGAGCAAAGGAATAAGAAAGCAAAAGAAAAAATGAAATTTGAATGTGAAGCAGAGATAGCAAGAGCGAATTTATCAATACATAAGAAAACTCACAAACAAAGAAAACCCCAAAATTAGCTCTCCACATAGCACTGTTGTTGTTTTGGACTACCTCCAAAACAACGGATAGGAAAAATATATTCCACAAAATAAAAACCCTGTATTGTAGGCATCACCCCCCGGATAGCCGGTAAAAAATACCTTTTCCTGGTGACAGGTGCACCAGCTTGTTTTTTAGTATTATTTGTCCGGATTGGACCTGATGCCATTTTATTCCTGGTCTGTTGCCATTTTCCTTTTGGCTTCACTGAGCTAATATAACGAGACATCATTCTCATCTTTTGAGGACTGTGTTTGGTTGTATTACCGACTTTTTACGAACTATCGTTGGGTGCATTACATTTGGAGTCCACATCACTAGGGTGATTTCTTTCTGCTTTGCCACACAGGCAACAGAATGAATTTTCACTGACCTGTCTCACACGGGGACGTCAGACGAAAACAAATACTCCAACACAGCTCCCTCATAACTCTTTCACAAAACAAATAATTTGATTAGTCTCAAGCAGGTGTCTCGTACCCTCTAGCTCAATCCATATCTGTGTGCTCACAAGGAGACATCAGATACAAACTCTCTGTCGTTCTTGCTGTTCTCACACAGAGACCAAGAAGAAGGAGGTGGACAGAAGAGTGAAGGAAAATACACAAAACACAAACAAGCATAGGGACAGGAGCACAACACTCTACCATTCTAGTTTGTGCATTTATCTTCATTATCTCACACATACGTCAGAGTATTTTTGCAAATCTCTGATCGTTTTCTAAAGGTAGGTCTGAGAACCTATCCGACCGACTGTCGACTTCTCAAGGAGAGCTTTTCTAGCTTCTCTATTACTATCTGTGTGTAGGTCCAAGTGCCTCATACTAGATACAATATAGAAAAGAAGGAGGAGAAAGTAATCTGAGTAAGGAGAACAAGAAATCGGAGAAAGTCTCAAATACTATTTTTCTCAAACAAAAACAAACATACAAACAGTGTTTCATAGAGGACAGGGAATCTTATCCTACCCTCTCTATTAGTTTCTCTCTTCACTAGTCAATCGACTGAAGGAGTAACAGAACACAAACTAACAAAAACCAATCATAGGAGCTGACACTGTCCTCCTGTTGATCACTACTACGACATCATGTCGACAGAGACCGCCGAAGTGAGTGAATTCTCGGAGGCAGATCAAAGAATAGAAGAAGAAGAAGCAGGAGGAGGAGGAGGAAGAGGATTGAATGAAGGAGGAGGAGGAGGATTGAATGAAGGAGGAGGAGGAGATGAAGGAGTAGGAGGAGGAGTAGAAGAGTGCTGGTATGATGAAGGAAGATATGGAGGAGACGAAGATGAAGGAGGATTTGAACAAGAAGAGACGGGAGGAGGAGGAGCATATGGTAATCCCTTACCACCTGCCTACACGAGAGGAGGAGGACGAAAAATGATCGACTTGATTCATAGTGATGGAGAGGAAATCACAGTGGAGGAACAACAGTGGGTGCAAGACCACTATGACCTCACTAAAAAAGAGTTTGATAACAAGATGGGGGGAGGATACCTATGTGTGGATCCCTCAGGATCAAAGAAGAGAGAAAAGTCGTGCTAAAAAGGATGTCTATATCCTATTATCAAACACAGCACAGCTCCTCGGCAAACTAGTCTCTGATCCAGAAGAGAGAAAGAAGATACAGCATATCAAGTTTGGGGACACACACACACACCTTGAATTACTCGATGCTATCTTTGGGGTGTACACTCAAACCCTGATTTGGGAACGTACATACGGCCCACGATGTGAGGGTTACCTCCAGTACACAAACCCAAGAGCAACTGCCAGATTCCTCGTGACTGGTCAGGAGGCAGTCGATGTAACAAAAATGAAGACCAATCTGGGTTCGAAAAACTCGAGTGGTATATTTCATTTTTTACAATGGAAATAAAGGCATTGGAGGAGGGGAAGGCAGAGATGGAAAAAAGCATTAAGGCAGCAGGAGAAACTCATCCTGTGATTGATGAGTTAGAGAAGACCGACAGAGTTCTGACCAAGATCAGACTGTTGATGGGTGCGTTACTGCACAAGGATGCATGGAAGAGATGGATTCCTACCAAGGATCACTCTGTCCTTAAATCACTTAGTAACGCACCACCGGTCGCCAACAAAGCAGGTGTTGACCAATATGTGGAGAAATATAATTTTCTCAGATCTGCTTCTGAATTGGTGGCCTTTATCACTCATGCTCAAAAGCTGGTGATATCTGAGAAGAAGAAGGCAAAAGAGAATGAGGAGTTCGAGAAGACGATGAGACTGGAAAGAATGAAAGCAAAAGTGAGTGGTGCAAAGACACACCCTCCGACATATTTGACCCCACCAGCTCCTGCCCCACCAGCCCCTGCACCCTCGGGCTCAACTACGGTGGTGGTCACAAACACGGAGAAGAAGGACAGACAGAACATCATAAATACCTTCAAGGGGAAGAAAGTAGGAGTGGCAAGTCTCATGCTATATGCCAAGACGAGCTCAGACAAAGACTCTGATGCTTCGCTTTTGAGCAAGCTCAAAGAGATCAATGCCTGCATGAAGGCTTTTCCTTGCGACGAAACGCAGGAATACGAGGCCCTTGTTACTGTTTTTGACCAATCTCTAGTCTCGGAGGGATTTGATCTGACACAGTACAAGTTTTTGAGAAAGAAGGAGGAGATTAAGAGAAACAATGCAACAGGCCTAGACGCTCAGTGTGAACTGGCGGTGGCCACACTCATTTCATATTTTCAATCTCATGGATACCAGCATCTCTGCACTGGTACTCTCATAGGATTTGAAATCTTTGAGACAGTGGCGATGAGTTTGAGGAGTGCTGTTGGCTTGGCGGCGACCCTTACGGAGGTAGTTTCCTCCTATGGGCTATTCTATGGCCGCAAGTCGATCATCCTCTATTTCTTTTCGGCGTTACACACAGTTAACCCGAGTAAGCTTACTCAGCTCATACAACAATGCTCGACGTTTAGCTCAGTGAAGTCCAAGAACTTCCTCGAGACACACGTGTTCGAAAATACGGTTCAAAGCGTTGCTCCGTCAGCACTGTTTCAAGAAGTGATGAGTGCATGCTCAAACATGGACTCGGTCACGGAGGCACATACGGCACAGGCAGGCAGTGTACCTGTTGGCGCACAAGCCACGTACACAAACAGAGTTGCCGGTTGGAAGAGACAGAGAGAGCCAGACCTGAAGACCGCATGTTGGAGGTGGTTCGCGGGCTTGCAGTGTAAGGCACAGATGGAGAACAGAGACTGCTCTTTCAATCATGATAGGCAGAACCCAACAGCAAGGGCAAATTTTCTGAGCAGGACGGAAGGCAAGGAACCGGGCCTTTTCAATATGCTTCAGATTGCCGCTGTGAACGAAGGTTGGTATGCCAATATGTGTGATGATGAGGAGTTACGAGAGGCAATCATTACCTACATGAAGAGGATGAAGGAGAAGAAGGAGGAAAGGGAGAGACAAAAGAACCTAAAGGCCTCTCAAAGAGGACGAGAAGGAGGAGCAGGAGCAGGAGGACGAGGAGGAGGAGGAGGAGGAGGACGAGGACGAGGAACATGGAGAGGAGCCTCGAGGTGGCAGGGAACCCCTCAGAGAGGAAGAGGAGGAGGTCGGGGATATACCCCTTATGGAGGGAGAGCTGTTCGAGCTCCAGCCCCCCCACCCAGAGGAGGAGGAGGCTCGTGTGCAAGCTCCAACCCAAATTTCGGTCGAGCTCAGGCCTACAACACTGCCTCGGAGACCGATACGTCATCCTACCCGGACACTACTCAAGGTAATCGTTTCGAGGTGGTGGAATGACTGGAGGGGGAAGAAGAGAGGAAGGAGACGACTGTGAAGTTTAACCCTAAAGTCACAGTGCTTTCTAATGCTGTTGTGCAGACTGGGCCAACGCTTCCTCTATGTGAAAACAAAGATGTGGGTACACAGAGACTACAGCCCGAAGGTAGTCTCATACCCGTTCATACAGCACGGTTACCAATGATAACTGATGCAAATAGGAAGGCGAGACTTGCGATGGAGGCGAGGAGGCCAATCGCAGACGTATCGCCTCGGCCAAGCAAACAACCACGAACAGACTCAATGTCTACGGTCGCGGCTGGTGGCGAGCAAAAAGACAATGTGTGTACTCAAGTACCACAAGACAATGTCGCTCAAATAGTAAACGCACCAGTACCGCAGAATAATAAAAATGTTAATGAGGTGAAGCAGGAGGAGAAGAAGGAGGAGTTGAAAAACTTAGAGACAAGACTCCAAAATTTGGAACGTAAAGTTCTTGTTCTCGCAGCCAATATAGACAGGCCCGATGCTCTGTGTTATACGGAACTTTATTGTGAAACATTGAAGACAATATTAAAAGTTGGTAATGATACGATGGCGAATATTAATATTGTCGGCAGGAAGTTTTTTAATCGATACCGGGACTGGGTGGACGGAAATATGAAAAAGTCAACGGGCACTCTCAAAGGAGTGAGCAGCCGGACGGATATCACGGGAATCATCACACTGACTTTTAAATTGAAATCCGCACGAGTATACCGTATGGACCTCTATGTCGTCCCCGGTTACCACGGGTCAATATTACTATCGTATGACCAATTGGCTACGATGGGGGCTGTGATTGATTGCGCCGCACGGCGAGTGATATATGGAGTAAAAAGAGGAGAAGAGAACGATATTGATCCCTTCAACGCTACTGACTCTTATGAGGCTTATGAGCTGAGTCTAGCGACGGATCACAAAAAGATGGCCATCGCACATGAGGCACTTGAGGTGTACGTTCACCCCCATGTCGTAAGACCGGATGAACTGTCCTGGACCGACAATTGGGAATCCCAAGTGTGCATTGTCACAGTTCCGACATGCCATTGGGACAAAAAGTCTATTGATGACTTAATCGAGAAGCGAAAGGAGGAGATTATATGTGTCGCACAAAGAAGCCCGTCGTTGGCGAGATTCGCGGAAGGAGTAGGAACAGATGTCCATATTACTAACGGATACTGTTTCCATGCGAAAGTAGGAGAAGAAAAAAGGGAGGAGTTTGTACCAAGGAGAACGGGGCGAATCCCGGATACTCCACCAGAAACTATTAAAAGTTTTATTACTGATTTCTGGGGTGACGAGCCCACGTGGCCGCGTTCACTGTCTGAAGTGAAGAAATGCTTACGGACTTTATTCGAAAATAATAAGCCGTATACCATTATCCTGCCATATAATGAGAAGGCGATATGGGCGCAGGAAATAAGGGACCGGCTTATTGATCATCCTATACCGGTACCCTCTCGCAAGCAACAGCTAGTGGTGGCTTGTCGTATGGGAACTCGTGAGCAGAGCAGTGCATACAAGCGGAAGCTCAGAGACCTCGACAAGTTGAAATTGATACCGCAAGCATTCACATGCTTTGATGGTTTTTACACCCGTAAAGCTCCTTTGCAATACGCGAGACTCATTGACATGCTGGTGGAGCTCGGTTAAGATGATGAGCCGGACACGGTCACGTATGAAAAGACGGGCCTAGATGATGTCTCGGAAGAGGACTTAGGCTTGGAGGAGGACAGAGAACCCCTCAAGCAACATAAGCAGATGTCTGATGAAGATTTTCAAGAGGCGGCGCGGAAAATATTGGAAGAAGGAGTAGGCACGGAGAAGGAGAAGGAGCTTTTAAAAGCCAAATTAGAGGCGAACAAGAAAATTTTTGACCCTCCACATGCAGGTGGTGTCAAGCCTGAAGATTTCACTGCTGTTATTTACAAAATACCGGGTGCGGAGCCGTCACCGGCACCACGAAGGGCGAATTTGAGTATACATGAGGCGAAGATAGCGGAGGAGCTAGCAAGACAGCTGCTCAATGAGGACTTTATTGAGAGATCAACATCCTCAATAGTCTCACAACCGAGAATAGTGCCGAAGCCAGGAGGAGAATGGCGCCTGACAGTTAACTATGCTCGTGTTAACAAGGTGCTGGAGGAAGAGAGAAATCCTCTCCCGACATTAGAAGAAGGAAGGAGAGTACTGCGGAATGCAAAATTCTATTCGGTCATTGACCTTAAGAATGGCTTCTGGCAGATACCACTGGAGGAAAAGTCCAGATGGCTGACGGCGTTTGTGGTGGGTATGGAAATATACCAATGGAAAGTGCTTCCGATGGGCCTCAAGCAAGCCCCAGGACTTTTCCAGAAGGCGATGCAGAAGATGTTGAGCAGTCAGTACGATGATTTGTCTGACGGTGGCTTTATGAGAAGGCGGGGACAGAAGGCGGGAGAATATGCATTTTGCTATATCGATGACATTATCGTATACTCTAACACAATGGAGGAGCATATCGATCATTTGTCCGATATATTCAGGCGCATCGGAGCTTTTGGCCTGAAGTGCAATCTAAAGAAGTGTCAACTTGCCAAGACGAGTGTGACATACTTAGGGTACGAGATCTCTCATAATCGAGTCTCGATATCCAAAGAGAAGAGGGAGGAGATTATGAATCGACCGATACCGAAGAACCGCACTGAATTGCACTCATTCCTTGCGATGGCGCAATACTATAGCCAGTTTATACCCGATTGGGGTGCAACACGGGCTAAAGTGGAGAAAATGATAGATTTTGGAGACTTTGAGAAGTGGGACGAAGAGGCTTTGCAAGCGTTTCATGCGCTCAAAGATCTCATTTACAAAGACCCGAAAGACGGAGGACTGGTGTTAACGATGCCCGACTTTACGAAACAATTCGTAGTCGATACAGACGCATCTAAGTTTGCGATTGGGGCTGTACTACAACAAGAGGATGAGGAGAAGAAATTACGCCCAATCATGTTTATTAGTAGGAAGTTGTGTGCGGCGGAGAGAAACTATTGCACAAGGCAAAGAGAGGCGTTGGCGGTAGTATGGGCCCTCAAGAGGCTCAGAGAGTATTTGTGGGGAGGACCTCAATTTACTGTCAGAACTGATCATCATAACCTGTTATGGTTGATGAATCATGAACAGACGGGACGGCTGGCGCGGTGGCAAGCGTTCTTGTCTTGTTTCGATTTTACAATGGTCCATCTACCGGGAAAGCGAAATGTGGTCGCTGATAGCCTCTCTAGGCTAGAGTTTAACTCAGAAGTATCGGCGTTGGTGTCCACGGTGGAGATGGAAGACTTGTCCACTGACAAGGTGTATGAGGTCAGCCACATTGAGGCGATGGAGATGGCGAGTGGAGTCCGATATGACCGCACAGGTCTACGGTACAGTCCACAAGGCCCGGATCACGGGATATGTTGTGAGCTACATACCCAGGAGGACGCTGAGTGGTCCTATGAGGTATATGAGAGTGCGAAGGCGAACATAAGAGAGGAAGAGGAGACGCAGGACGTTTATGCGGAGCCTCCTCAAGAGCGGAGAAGTGACCTAGACGATGACCCGGAAAGAATCGGGGTACGTCTAGAAGATGGTACTATCCATATAGCCTCGCCTACCGCATGGAGGCAACAACAGGCTCAAGATCCGGAGTTTAAAGAACTGATACAGTTATATCAGAACCCGGATGAGCTACGGATGACGAAAGCGATCAAAGATCAGATGAAGGAGATGGGATGGAGAGATGGTCTACTGTGGTACAAGGGCCTTCACGGTCGCTATGCGTCACAGCCGGACAAATGGACCCTT
>WBZZ01005530.1:0-22660 GCA_019918135.1 Paulinella micropora
AAAGGTCGCTACCAAGTTGTACCTTCTTCCTTCTGATTAAAGTATTTTTACAGTTCATTGTATTACCAGTAGTATTGTTACCGTCCGTTGTATTTCCAACCGTTGTTTAGGTACAAGTATTCTATTCGGAAGAATTATCCGTGTCGATAAAGAATGGCAAAGAAGTTATTCAAAGTTGCGATTAACTTTAACATCTGATTCGAATTCGTAACATAATAGATAAGGTAAAAATAGAAATCAATATTTAACTCGTAATAATTTTTACGAAATATTACGGGTAAAATGATAAGATCCTTCTGGACAGATACATTGATTTACAATTTGCTTACGAATGCAGTTGACAACAGTTTTGGAAGAAAAATTGTATGTCAATGCAATATAACATGAAAATCGTTAAGTGTCCGATCGCTGCAACAAATGAGGTGGGCACTGGATGCTAATACTGTCAACAAATGATTAAATATAGCATAACTTACTGGAGTAAGTGACAGTCTGACGAGATATAAGAAAAAAGTCAGTTCGGGGACGGTTTGGTCTTTGCCCGCTGGGCCTTCTTGCGCCCACGTCGGGGCGGCTGGGTGAAATCCGGGAGTTGTTGGACGATGCGTTGATTCGGCAAAACCGGCGGTACAGTGTCTTCGTCGTCTCGCAGAAAGTTGGAGAGAAGCACAGTCATGCTGTTGGTGTGTCGTTGGTGAAGTGGGGTAGGGAGCGGCTTCGTGAGGACGTCTGCCTTGTTCTTGTCTGATGGGATTCGACGAGAAATTATTTTGCCTTCCCTAACTTTTCCACAATGAAATGGTGACGGATTTTAATGTGGCGGGCACGTGGGCTGCCTAGACCGTTGGATGACGCAAGCACTGCGCCATGCTTGTCGCCGTACATAACTGACGGGGTGGGATTGGCAAGTTAAGTTCGCGGGCGAAATTTTGAATAGCTAACGTATTGCGACATGCTGTTGAAGCGGCTATCACTTCTGAGTTCATCGTCGAAGTTGAGATGGTGTCCTGTCGGCGTCCTCCCCAAAGTATGGTGCCGGTGATGTTGTGTACTTCGCCATTTCTCGATCGTCGGGTGAATCTGCAACGTACATAATCCGAGTCGTAGTAAGTCAACAACTGCAATTGCTTCAGGGGTACGTTGGCTGGGTAGAACAAGCCGCGTTCTTCACGTAAGTGACGGTAGATTCGCGAAACGAGGGCGTAAGCAATGTCGGGTGCACGGCTGGCGTATACGGCCAAGTTGTTAACTGCCATCTGGATATGCGGTTGAGTTTGCGTGGCCGGCCAGAGAAGCTCACCGGTCAGTTGGGGTAGGCTCCATTGTCGCAACGGGGAGCTAGCCGGTGCCGGTGAAGGTTCCTGGATGGTCACGGGAGTAGGGGCAAAGTCTGCATTAGCGAATCCGCGGTCTTGCAGTAATCCTCGGATGTTGGTGCGCTGATGGATGAGTAACCCGTTGGGAAAGCGGCGGAACTGTCTGCCGCAAAAAACCTTTACGTCGTCCATGTCTTTGAAGCGGAACTGAGCTTCGCTCAACTGGCGGCAAAGCTCTTTGTGCTGCGAAAGGAAGAAACAAAGACGAGCACGTCGTCTGTCTTGAGCAGTAGGATCCATGGGAGAGACATGGGGTTACGGACAAACAGCGGCGGGAAGTTAGAACTATCGTTACGTAAGAAGAAGACGCATGCGTCGACGTTGGATTGGTCGTAGCTAAGTTTGCGCAGTGCAGTGGCGAGATGATCGAACCAACGTCGGCCAGCGTGCGGGGAGCCGTAGAAGCCTTCATGACGCGCCATACCTGGTCTGGTTTCGACGGGTGCCTGAATTGGAGAGGGGGTATAGCAAATACGACATCGATCATGTCGGCGTGTGTATATGCTTGTGAAAAGTCGATTTTTTTAATCAGACAATTCAATGCCGCCATGACGGAACACAGCATTAGCAAGGTAAAATTCTGGGCAACGGGCGAGGACACTTCGTAAGGGTTATATTGTTGGAAAGGTGTCATGTGATTTCCGAAAATAACCAATCTTGACTTGTAGAGCTGACCAGCGTCACTTTCGTTGATCTTGAAGGCGTCCACGAAGCCTGTAGCAACAGGTTTGGATGACAATCTGGTCGCTTCAGAGCGTGGCGTCCAAACAAGGCAACCAGCGTCGTAGAGACCTTGTATCTCCGCACGTCGGGCTTCGATGATCTGTGGGTACATACCGAGTTGTTTTTCGGGGACACGCAATGTCCTAGTAAACAGACACCAAGTAGGCTCGTCGTCGCTGATTGTTGGTGGATCATCTACCATAGGAGTCGCTTCTTCTGTTCGCAGATCGAAGGCCACCTTCACGTGATGCGTCGGGTGGTCAGCTGGTGTTCGTTTACATTCCCGTTTTCCATCAATGACATTATCGTTCGAGATTGCACTCGAAATGTCTCTGGGGGCGAGACGTTGGATGGAGGGTTGGGGACGCAAAGGACTACGAAAGCTGAGTGGGCGTCTGGCTGATCGAAGGCTGAGTTGGGATGCTGAGGGAACATGGGTGCCTGCAACCTTACGATCTGTTTTGAGTTCTCGACGAAGTGGTTCTGGCACGAGAGGATCAGGTTGGGGCACTGGTCGAGCAAGTCGTGCGATTGGCTCTTCAAAAACGACGTCGCCTGCTGGCTCGTCATCCTCTTCGTCTTTGACTGAGTCTCGCCATTCAACGGGTAAGTCTGTCTTGACTTGTGCCAACAATTGTCTTGACTTTTCTGTTGACGGTGGCACTTGTGATTTGGGCAACGGCGCAACAGTGAAAGACGGTTGGTGAAGGTTGTGCTCGTCGAACTCCCAGGGCCTTGCTTTGTCGGAGGCAGTGTAGCCACGAGTCAAGGGGTCGAACTTTGCATTCCTTGCCTCCAGAATTTTCCGGCTGCACTTAACCCAGAACCGATAAAGCCGGCGAAATAAGTTGTAGCCAACGAAGACGACAGGGTAAGCGATAGGCTTGTTCTTCTCACGGTCCTTGTCTAATAGACGAAAGAAAGCTAGGCATCCAACAGGCTTTAGGAAGTCGAGGGGCAGCATGTGTTTCATGGTAAGCTCGTAGGGCGACTTGCCTTTGTACTGTCCAGTGGCGTGGGGGGTAACCATGCGTGTAGCCCATTCTGCCATGTCACACTCTTGCCACATGAATTCTGGTAGTTGGGCGTCAACACGAAGTGCTGTAGCTCTCCATTCAGCTGTAAGCATCTCTCGTTCTGCCACTGAATTGTTGCGTGGTTCTTCAGGTAGGGTTATCTTCAGAATGATCCCTTGATCTTCACACCACTTGACCAACGCGTGTGCGATGAATTCCCCATCTGCTCGTAACTGCTTTGCTTTGACTTCTGATTGTCGTTCGTAGAAGGCAAGTGCTTTGATTACTTGTGGAAAGTAAATGTCAGACGAGCGGGAGGGGTTGTAGAAATTCAGTGACATGCCTCCGGTAGATGGTTTGAAAACCAGTTTGTACTTGTTGCCTTGCAGTGATGTGCAGCATAGGGTCCACGGTAGTCCATTCAGAATGCTTCATGTAGTCCATAGTGTGAGTCCAACTTCTCGTGTTTCTCTGGGTAGGGTGGACGTGAGACTTTGACTTGACTGCATCCAAAGCACATTCGCGGAATTCTTTCTTGCCAGGCTCGGCCGGCGATAGTCCTGTTCAGAGCTTTTGCGACTTCAGCCATACTAGCTTTGGTGTTGCCGTGGGCAGACATACGGTCTACAGTCATAGCTGGTATTGGTTGATTAGATGTACGGCTCAGGGCAAATAAAGCTAGATGACGATTAGGGGTAGCGGCAGATGCGAATAGAGAAATTGCATTGCTCCCCCGTTGTCGGTGTGTCGTCTTTCAGGGACGTGTCGATCGTTGAAGTCCCAAGGTTGGTCTGCAAAATTGTCGGCTCGGTAAAGGCGACTGGGCGTCATTCGTCCCCTGGCTAAAACGTTTGGTCGCCATGCCTCAATGAACTTGATGGGTTTGTCCATCATGATCACTTGTCCATTCTGAAACAGGAAAGAGTACCCACGTGTACTGTCTAAGACGCCAGGCGAAACTAAGTTGTAGGTGGATTCAGAAATAAGCGATTTAGGCCATTCCAGCCAGTTTTGTTTTCCCATACCAGTGACTGTGAAAATGTAGCCTGTTGCTGTAGAGTTGAACTTGATCTGGCTGTTGTTGACTCCACCAACTACTGTATGTCTCGTACGTAGGTCAGAACAGTCTACTGAGTCGTGTATAACCATGCGGTTGCTTCCAGAGTCGAAGATGGTATGAACTGCTGGCGTCAGGGACGGGTTCAAAACTTCGTCGTTGTCTTCCGCGTTGAACACGGTAGCATTGGTGTCCGTGTTATTATTGACTGCTTGTCCATCGTCAACAGTTGCGTTGTCGAGTTTGAACTTGTCTGATAACATTTCCCGGTACTGATCGCTTGTCGTGTTGTATCCATAGAGTTCGTCTGGAAACATGAAGGGCTGTGACGTATCGTTGTAATGTAGACCCATAGGTGGCTCGAGCAAATTGCTGTCGTTGCTAATTTGTACGTTGTCGTAGTCGTCTTGGTCTTCGTCGACCATCATCGCAGTGAATGACCGGGCAAGGAAGTTGGTATCAAAACGGGTTCGTTGTCGACTGTCGACTGCTGCTGTGTATATAGTACGGTTAGTCTTGTCTGGTTCGTACTGCGGGTAGCCGGCGAGACAGCGTAGAATTTCTCTAACATCACCAATGCAATATTCTTTTGGTAAGGTCGATACTACGTCGCCACTTTTTTTTGGTTAATTCGTAGCGCATCATCCGGTGATATGCAAAGTCCGCAAATCTACCACTGGTTGAACCGATTCCACACCCGAGCATAATCTTTTGGTGCAGTTTATTGCGTAGCAGTTCGTTCACCGGTGACGATGCGAAGAGGCAGAAGCGGCGATGGGCGGCTCGGTCTTTCTTTTGACAGGTTGTATCGCAATATTTGACCCAATTACATCCACTGCATAGCTTGTGTGGCTTGGTTGCAGTGTCCATCTTGTCGCAGAATTCGCAGGAAGCTGGAGGAACAGGTGCGTCAGAGTGTAGCCCAATTTGTAACATCCCAGTGTCGTGGTATAGGTCGCAGTTGCGACACATCGGAGATACGGTCTGCCAACCTTCTGGCCAGATGTTGAACTTTTGGCGTATGGACCAGTAGTCCATCTCCACCCGCTTCGCATGCCTATAGCAGAAGTGTACGTCAGTGACGTGGTACCACGGAGCGTTGGGTATGGTCATGCGATTGTGATGTACTAAGGATTACATCTGTGTAAGGTGAGATTTGCATTTCAACTCTGCATCTGGCTGTAGGTCGAGCTTGAGAGCGGATGGTGCGTTGGTCTCCTTGCATGTGGGGGCGGTCCAGGGCGTGTACTTTTTGTTCGCTTAGCCGGTCCAGTGATGGGACGGTAGCCATGAGGGTTTCGTTTGGAAACCATGGATCTTCCCGTGGGTAGATGTAGCATCTCGGGGCTTCTACTCTCCATTCTGGGGGCCAGTGGGTGGGACGGGGAAGCCTGCTGGTTTACCGGTTTTGCGGTAAAATTTGGTAAGGAAGACCCAAACGTTCAATTTGGTACGAAAGTCGTTTTCGTCCAGCTGTTGAGGACAGGAGAGCGAGTCCCATGGCAAGTTGGGCGGGCGAAGCGAAGGATTGATAAGGTAGTAGGTATGCATGTTGACTACTCCATGAGCACCCAGATTTGGGCTGTCGGTCGCAGCTTGACGTACAGCAGCGGGAACATTGGGCGGAGTCGAAGTGATTGGGGGTTGAGACACGACATTGACATTTTGCGGGGATGGTACAGTTGGCGGCCCCCCTGGGAGTGGCTGCATGGAGACTTTCATCTCCTCTTGTACGGACCCGTCAATGTCGAAATCCTCATCCTCGTCGCACATAAGATTGCACCAATCATCTTCGACGTCCGATGTAGACTCCACCGGGTCGGGCGTCTCAACGTCTTGGGCAAAACGGACTACATTGCCTCTTCGGTTGCCCGTCGGGGTCGGTGCACGTCGTTCTCCTCGTGTTGATGTGCTCGTTGTTGGTGAGCGACTTCTCGACCTCGCGCGATCTGGTGAGCGACCACGAGTAGCGTCTGGTCGTCGCCCACGAGTGCATTCAGCTCCAGCGTGCGTAGCGGGCTTGCCATTTTGTTGTTTGCACTCTGTACGCTGACATGCGCCAGCAATCACTACGCATGTGGTTTCTGTCGTTGCAGTTGTAACACCTGCGGAGCGATGTCGGTGATGATGGTTGGCGTGCGTCTTGTACGTAGAGAGTCGTGTTGGGGGACTTCTCGTCAACATGATTGAGGGACATGGAGTCTAGACCGTCTGTAAGTTTGTTTGCCTGTACCAAAAGCTTGAGTTGTTCGCATAGTTGTGGGTACGTAGGCTTTGCTGCTGGTCCGGTCTTGCTGTAGTAGAGGCTGTTGGGTGCCTCTGTCATGTTGAGGTGCGTAGCATGTTTGACCCGTTTGAGCAGCTCTTGGCATTTGTAAGAGTCCACAAAGACTTGTCCGCAGACACGCATCTCGTCGAAGCGTGTTGAAAAGCTGTTGATCCACTTCTCCAAGTCGGCTCAAAGGGGGATGCGGTCGGCATGGAGTTCAGTTTGTAGGCGGGCAAGTTGAATGTCCTCTGAAAGGCCAAACTCTTGTATGAGGTGTTGCCACATTTGGTGTGGCTCACGTCCTGCTGCTATCAGTGAGAGTGCTGTCGTCTTACCGCTCTTCTTACGAGCAAGTAGAAATATATTGGCATACGGCTCGTTGAATAATTTATAACCCTTTGCTTTTTTATCTCCGTTTCCATCCTGCTTCACAGGCTTAACTTTGACATTGTTTATTTTCTCCATTGATATTTTAGAATTGCGCTTCTATCTTGCTAATCGCAAGATTTCTCTCTATATTCTAAAACATCGTTTTTTCTTTATTGTTTAAATTAAATCGGTGTTCGATGTTTATCAAAAAACGGGAGTTGCGGTAGCAACGAGAGTGTAGTTGATAAATATCATTATTATCCGAAAAACTCTAGGCATACAACAATTCGTCCCGCTAAATTTCCTGTGTCAATATTTCCGCTGTCAGTTTCAAGGACTTTAAATGTATATTGGCCGTCAGTCCATCCGACAACACCCAAATTATAACCAAGGTTTGAAATGTTTGCTGTGGCGCTATCCGCAAATGTTCCGATATATCCAATTCTGTCCATATAAAGAATTCTGGTTTTTGTCTCTGTCTGGTCGTTCATATAGTGGATAAACTTAACATTCATTTTGGTGGGTGTGAATGACATTTGGATATTTTATTAAATGTTTTGCTTCCTCCAGCAAAATCATTGCTCAGAAAAATAATCTTTTGGTATTTATAGTCAGTCATGATTATATTACTACTCATAAACTTTTTAATAACAAAAATATTTTCGCGGACTGCCTGCGACTTTTATAGCAGAGCAAATCAAACAAAACGTGATGCGTGTGTTTATTGTATAAAGCAAGGAATAGAAACCAAATTTAAATGTGTGTATAAACCTTTTAGTGATTGGTGTGTTAGTTTTGATGAAGCCCTGCCGTTAATGTGCTCAGGTAGTGATGCTTCTTGGTATAAATCTCAACTATATGAATGCTTTGATATTTGAGAATTTCACTTCTATCTTGCTAATCGCAAGATTTTTCGTTTATTCTCAAACATCGTCTCCCATTTTAATTTTTTGTCGGTTTTCGATGTTTATCAACAAACGAGAATGAGCGAAGCGAATGAAAGTGTAGTTGATAAATATCATTTCTTTGAACTAGAAGGTGATGGAAGGCAAATACCGATAAGCAATGTTAGGATTCCGACATAAGTATTAGCAACCTCGCACGGCAAGTTCTTTTCAGATAGCCTCACGATACAAAGGGTTATAATGGCAATGATGACACCCATTTGAAATAAGTATTTAATAAGTCGGCTGTCTGTCGGTCTGTTTTTTATACAACAACAATTCCAGTTATCTTCCAATTCGTGCTCTATTTTTTTTTCCTCAGTCTTTAGTTCTACTTCAAGAACACGAGACTTTAATTCTGGAGTTAGTTCGCCATCAATATCCATAATAGGTGGGGGTCTATGAAGTCTGGTTGTATTATTGTTTGACATTTTCTCTAATTTCTTGTAGTATATTCATGAGATTATTATTTTGTTTTTCTAAATTAACTACCTTTTCCGCCATGTGTTGAAAAGCACTAACCAATATTGGAATGAAGTCTGTATATGTTATGCCTTCAAGGTTGCCATCTCCATCTTCCGCTTTTATACCACTTTCAGATACAAACTCTGGAAAAATCTTTTTTACCTCATCCGCAATAAATCCGTGGTTCTTTTTTTCTTTCTTTTCGTCTGATTTCAAATAATATGAACAGCAGTTTATTTTCATAAGTTTATCACCACAATCACCGCAGTCTAATGTTTTAATATCTGATTTTAATCGCCTGTCCGATGAGTTTGTCCAAGCACCATTTAGCGGAATATAATTATAACTACCAGACTGCTCGCCAGTAGTAGAGTTTGAAGTAGTCCAAGCGTGAAGCAAACCAGTAGGAGAAACAATTGCTCCATAATTCGTATATCCTCCCGATTTAAAATATAGTTGTGCGTCAACGGTAGAAGCGGGTCTTTTTCGTATGGTTAAAAACCGCTGGATGCTGTTGGGATGACTACCTCTCCCGACGTATTAATGTTAATCGCCTCAGTGTAAGATATATTGTTTCCCACCGTTGTTCCTGAATTATAATAAAAAGCGAGTTTGCCACCTTTTTGAATTAGAAAGTTTGAACCGCTGTGGCTTGATTTCCAGTTCGTGCCATCAAAATAAGCATCAAAACTTAAATTGACATTGTCGTGCGCCCAATTCAATAATTGAAATGTTGGATAAGCATCCGCCGTTGTTATTGCTTGTAAGTGTGCTCCTGCGACATTACTCGCCGTTCCGTATAATTCCAATCCTCCAGTTGCTCCAACTCCTTTCGATGAGTTGCCTATGATTATCGGTTTGCCTAGTGCTGTTGTTATTTTGTCGCTCGTTGTCAATGTTGTTGTTGATACACCCGCACTAGCCGTTATTAACCCTTTCGTCCATAAAGTCCCGTTTGCCCCATTTAATGACATTAACAATTGTTCTGACGAGTTCTCCCATATAAATCCATCGGTTGAAGCATTACTTACCCTAAATCTAACGGCAAAAGAAGTGAAATCATTGCCTGCAACCGCAGACCCTCCCGCTAGACTTCTGGTATTTGTGGCTCCCCCATTTGAAGCCATATAAATGCCATAACTGGTGTTGCCAGTGTCCCACAAAAATATTCCTCTTGTATTACCTCCATTAGTATTTCCTTGTATGACTATGCTAGAGCCTCCTGTCGCTGTTAATAATCCGCTTGCGGTTAGTGTCGTCGTTCCTGTTATTGTTCCGCCATTTGTTATATTGTTTGAATTCATATCCAAAGCACCATAAAACCGCATACCACCAGCATTATTAAAACGAACAATATCAGACGAAGCACTTTTATTATCCAAAAGTTTTGAAATATAAAGTCCCGCACCTTTTACATCAGATGCTACATTTGTGAATACATAACCTCGTTGATTCGCGGTTCCACTTGTAGCAGTATTTAGAGTAAATAAGAAATATTGATAATCTCCCGATGTCTGTGAAAAGAATATATCACCTCCATTTTGGTTTAATATCCTCGCCCCATTATATGTTATATTTCCACCATTAATGATAGTTTGATTATTAAAATCGGCATTGTTCGTTAAAGTTAGATATTTTATCGTTGTGCTCGCACCATTAAATGTTTTACTTCCTGTTATGGTTTGGTCTGTTGATAGTTTTACATTTTGCCCGTCCAATGTGTCCGCATACCCTTTTGTCGCTCCGTCCGTTGCTAATGTCGGAGTTCCAAGGTTGGCTATTTTGCTACTATTACAATCTAGCCCCGAAGCATTTACCCAACCGACAATCGTCCCGTCAATAATAAAACTTATTTTTTTCGCAGAAATTTCAAAGTTGTAATATGTTGCAGTTTTCATATCCAAACTAGCAATTGACCCGATATTACTGGTAGAATTGAAAACGATAAATGTGCCCTTTGTTGTTGAATTGATTGAATTTCCCGTTATTTCAACACCACTGCTATATGTCTTAATTCCTGCTATGGTTTGGTTTCCTGTTAGTTTCACATTTTGCCCGTCTAATGTATCCACATAACTTTTATTTGCTCCGTCCGTTGTTGCTGATGGTGTGGCTAAGTTTGTTATTTTGTTGTTATTCAAAGATAGTGTAGTGCCAGTTGCGGTCGCTATTACATTATCACCAGAATATAACTACATACGCCCCAGTTATTTGTATAGGATACCAAGTCGCTGTTGCTGTTTTTTGTGCGGCAATCATTCCTATTTTTGTATCAAAGGCTATGCAAATACCATCAAAAGTAGTAGGATTGGACGAACCACTTACTTCCAAAGTTGATGTAAATTTTTTATTCCCTGCTATGGTTTGGTCTCCTGTTAGTTTGACCACCGAAGTATCAAGAACGGAAACATCAACACCATCAACAAGATTAACATTTGTTATGCTTTGGCTTTTCATATCAATACCCGCACTAGCATTTATTATACTGCTAAATGTTTTTATTCCTCCTATGGTTTGGTCTCCTGTTAGTTTAACCACCGAACCATCAACTGCGAGATTTGCGAGATTAATTCCATTATACGTAGAAGCCCCCGAAATAGCATAACCATTCATATTTAGTCCTCCCGTCATACTGGCTGTGCCGTCTAATCTAAGAAAGGGTGTGGTGTTTCTCCATTGTCCTGTGCTATAAATGAGTAATTGGTTATCTGCTGGTGTGCCCGTTATTAGCACATCGCTATGTGAGTCTATACTTCCAGATGCTGTCACCTTATTATTATTATCATTATGCTCAAATATCCATTCATCAACACCTTTGTCATTTAGTAAATTAACTCCTGTTATATTCTTCATTCCCATACTAATGTTGCCTGTTTCATCAACATTTATCGGAAATGTTTTATTTACCCAGTTTATTGAGTTATATGTTAGATAACTTCATAGCCACTGGTGCTGTAATGACTACATCAGAGAGTGTATCAATTGAACCAAGGGCTGTATTCTTCCATTTGCCTTCTACATCGTTGTAAGTTAAGTATTGCCCGCTCGCTTGTGCGAATATGTTAGTGTCTATCAAATTGTATAAACTTGTTTGGTGCGGATTACTTGTATTGGAGCGGTGTTGAGTTGAAGCCTTAACCTCGTCGTTGTCCCTTACTCGTTGCTCTGTATAGTATAAATTTTTTCCTTCTTTAATGTCGGTTGTTGATTTGGTGGATAATCTCGTATCAAATCGGCCGTCAGTGAAATAAAGATTTATCGGGTCGGAATCTTCTGGCACTCTGTCTGTGTTTAAGCCCACTATGTTGGTATTGGTTAAGTCTAAGTTAAGTATATTTAGACTATCAACAGCCAACTCATTAAGGCCAAGTAAGGATTTATATTGCGACATTGATTTTCTAAATTCACACTTTCGCTTCGCTTTCGTGTGTTTTAGAAAATCGTTTCCTATATTATTAAAATAAAATTTTATTTTAAAACGATGTTTGACAATAAACGAAAGTGCGATAGCACGAAGTGAGATTGTCAAATATCAATTAATTATTTAATTTGTAAATACTAAAAATATATAAATCTTAGTATAGAATGCCGTCCCCCGAAGCAAGTCGCAAGAATTGGGGTAAGGCTGTGGAAAGTTTTAAGAGTAAAAAGCAACATAAGGTTGAAATAGCGAAAGAGAAATTAGCAAAATGTAGAAATGCTTATGTAGGTGATGATGAAGAGATGGAGGAAAAGATAAACCGCATGGCTGAAATGGGTGTTGCTAATGATATCATTAATGGAAAAGACCAAGATGATACACCAGAAGAAAGCAGTGAGAGCGATGAGGAATGTGATTTTACCGACATTATTGCTGAAAAGATAGCTAAAATGAAAATCAAAAGAGCGAAGGTAGAAACTAAGAGAACGAAGAAAAAGACTATTAAGAAAACTGAGCCTGAGCCTGATGAGAGCGAAAGCGAAAGTGAAGTCGGAAAGTGAGGAGGAAATACCAGTAAAGAAAAGTAAGGGTAAAAAGTCAAGCAGTGTAAGTGTAAAAGTATATAATCAATCTTCTGGTGGTGCTAAGAAAGAAAAAAGTAATGTTGAAAAATGTTTCTTAAAATTCTAAATGATATTTTAGAATCGCGCTTTCGTGCTGTCGCACTTTCGCTTATTCTAAAACATCGTAAAAAATAAATAGTTAGATATATACGATTTTCTAAAACATACGAGAGCGACAGCGAGAGTATGAATTTAGAAAATCAGCAACAAGAAACTCCTGAGCAAACGGAGCGAAAAGAAAAACTTGAAGAAGCGGGCGAGATACATTACCAATGAAAGCCAACTAAATTATGGAATACAATAACCTCTCCAGAAGCGAAACCATTAAGCCAAGTTTTTATTGATTTAATGGATATGTCAAACCGGGTGGCTACCAAAAAAGGAAATGCTAATTATAATTTTGGTTTGGTTGCTATTGATGTTTATAGCCGTCGTGGATGGGTAGAGCCAGTAAAAAATTAAACGACTGGATATGTATTGGAAGGATTGAAAAAAATATTTACTAAAGAAGTGCAAGAAAGAATTACTTCAGACAACGGCGGTGAATTTAAGGGACAAGTCGCTGAATACTTCAGACAAAATAATATTGAACATAGAACAGCACAAGTAGGCGACCACAGAACAATGTGGATAGTGGATAGATTTATTAGAACGATAAGAAATGAATTGAATTTAATATGGGAGTATAATGAAAATTTTGCTTGGGTGCCGATTATTCACGAAGTTGTTGATGCTTATAATAAAACATTTCATACTACAATACGAGCCGTGCCTATTGATGTTTATGAAGGGACTGAAAAAAACACTCAAGAAATATACAGAAATCCTTTAATTAATGAATTTCCAAAAGGAACAAGAGTAAGAAAAGAACTAGAAAGGACTATTTTTTCAAAGGGCGACAAGCAATTCAGTAAGACTATATTTAAAGTCAAAGGCCGTAAAGGCTTCAAGGTTATTCTATCCGAAGAAGACTTAGTCAGACCTAGTGAATTATTAAAAACTCATATTGATGAGCACCCCGAAGAGGAAGAACCTAAGGAGCAGTTAGCGGATAAAGTTAAAGAGATAACAAAGGAAAAGAAAAATTCTAATTTATTAAAATCATTAGAGATTAAACCGGAGAACATACGGAGTAGTGCAAGAATAAAAAAGAAAAAAGATATTATGGATTTGTAATATTTTCAAATATTTTTGGCTTGAATGTATTTCTTATGTTTCGCTGTTGTCTCATGAATTTCTTTCCCATTTCTCCTTATCGTTGAACCACATTCACATTTTATTTGTTCTATAGTTAAATCATTGCTTGATACCTGAATTCCTTTCATTCTTAACTCGTGATAGACTGATTGAAGATGTCTTGTTTTATATCCTCTGGTTGTTTCATAACCACATTCACATATCCATTTTTGCTTCATCCATTCCTTATTCCATTCATTTTTGTATTGTTGTTTATTTCGCTTAACTCGTTCATCATTGTATTCCTTCCAGACTTCGTGTTTTGGTTTTATGTTTTCTTCATAAAACTTGTTTGCTTCCTCTAGTGCTTGTTCTTTATTTATTTTTCCATATTGTGAAAAATTAAATCTCTTCTTTTTTACTTTACCTTCTTCACACCATTGAACTACAACAAATTCACATGAACCTGAAATTAATTTTGGTCTAGTTTCTTTTATTATATATATTCCTCCCTTAGATATATTGATAGGTTTCTCGTTTGTGTCTGTCATTTTTTTTAGGATATTATTCTATGTCTTTAATATGAATTATTTTTGTGTCTGTTTTCTCCCTTAGACTTATTTGCTTATAATTGCTTTCTGTATTGTTTGTTTGCGAAATGAATAGGAGAGCCGTTTCTATTGCATTTTTGCTGGAAACAGAAAAACAAAAAAAATGTTTTTTTGATTTTTTGGTTTTTATACATTTTGCTTAATTTCTTTAATTATCGTGATGTCTTGAAGATGTCTTGAAGAATGTATTGAAATAATAAACTATGAATAGGGAGAGAGATTTTGATGAAATTGTGAATGAGTGATTTTTTTTGTGAAAAATACTACTTTCAATAGGAAGGCTGTTGGAGCCGTTTTGATTTCAACGGAGGTATGTATTGAACAACTGTCTTGTAGTGCGACCCTATACTACTACTAGTAGTAGTAGTAGTAGTACTACTACTACTACTACTACTACTACTACTACTACTACTACTACTACTACTACTACTACTACTACTACTACTACTACTACTACTACTACTACTATTACTACTACTACTACTACTTACTACTACTACTACTACTACTACTACTACTACTACTACTACTACTACTACTACTACTACTACTACTACTACTACTACTACTACTACTACTACTACTACTACTACTACTACTACTACTACTACTACTACTACTACTACTACTACTACTACTACTACTACTACCACTACTGATACTGCTACTACTGCTACTACTACTATTACTATTTTATTATATTATTATTATTATTATTATTATTATTATTATTTTATTTTATTTTATTTTAATATTTTTAATCTAAGTCATTTTATTTTAATACTTTAATATTTTGATAATTTCTCATTACCTTTAATAACTTGAGACGTAGGTCACCATCTAGTTAAATCAATAGCTCTTGAGCTAACGATTTGTATGGATAGACCAGAGGTTAAATTGTTAACTTCATTAAACCGAAGGCCTAGGCCTAGTACTCTCAATCTATTTTTATAATTATTTTATTTTAATATTTTAATTTATAATAATTAATTTAATTTTTACTATTATTAGTAGGTCACTATCTATTTAAATCAATAGCTCTTGAGCTAACGATTTGTATGTATGACCAGAAGCTAAATTTAACTTCATTTAATCGAAAGCCTAGGCCTAGTAACAGTAGCAGTAGTGCCGAACGAATGTGGGGCCACCAGCGACCGGACCATCTTTTAAACTTTTTTTGCCTCTGGTGAAACGGGCCGACCTGGTCCGCGGGGGGGTTTCACTCGTCCAAGGAGATGTTCGGTAATGGCTTCAGCTTGGGACGTGGCAAGCCAAAGGTTCCTTTAGTGTGCCCCGCGTCCTAGCACATTTTGTAAGTTTTGTACTTTGTCGTACTGACAGAAAGATCCCAAACAAGAGAGGGCTTTGCGTAAGGAACTGGTCACGTCACTTCTTATCTTTGGAGGTTCTCTCAGCTCTCCTTCTCTCTATTTCCCTCCTTCTCTCTATTTCCCTCCTTCACAGTCTCTCACTCTCTCTTTCTGCTATCTTTCTTTCTCTGCCCCCATTAGTACTGCCATTTACACCACAATTGCTGTTGTATGAACATGCATATGTATGTATGCGTGTATGTTCTGTCTGTCTGTCTGTTCTGTCTGTCTATCTATCTGTCTGTTATGTCTGTCCTGTCTGTCTTGTGTCTTGTCTGTCTGTCTGTCTATACATTACACTACATTACACTACATTACATGACACTACATTACACTACATTACACTACATTACACTACGTTACACTACGTTACACTACATTACACATGCATTACATTCCATTACATTACATTACATCACATTACACTAAATTACATTGCATTAAATTACATTGCATTGCATTACATTACATTACATTACGGACATACATACATACATAAACAAGTACTTACATGCATACATAACATAGTGTACAGTAATGTAATGTAACGTAACGTAGCGTAACGTAACGTAGCGTAACGTAACGTAGCGTAACGTAATGTTGTGTAATGCAGTGTAATATAGTGTAGTATAGTGTAATGTACTGTAATGTACTGTCATGTAATGTAATAATGTAATCTTAATAATCTAATATAAATATAATGTGATATGTATGAATGTATGTATGTATGTATGTATGTATATGTATGTATGTATATGTATGTGTGTATGTATGCATGTTTGTCTATGTATGTATGTATGCATGCATGTATGTATGTATGTATGCATGTATGTATATGTATGTATGTATGTGTGTACGTATGTATGTGCATGTAATGTATTTATGTATTTATGTATGTTTTGTATTGTATTGCATGGAATGGTATGGTCATGGTCATGGTCATGGTCACGGTGATGGTAATGGTAATGGTAATGGAATGGTATTAGTAATGGTAATGGTAATTGTATGGCATTGTTTTGTATGGTATTGTATTGTATTGTATTGTATTATATTGTATTATATTGTATTGTATTTTATGTATTGTATGTTATGTCATGTTATGTCACGTGATGTCACGTGATGTTATGTTATGTTATGTTATGTCATGTTATGTTATGTTATGTTATCACGTTACGTTACGTTACGTTACCTTACGTTATGTTATTATGCTATATTATGTTATATTATGCTGTGTTATGTTATGTCATGTTATGTTATGTTATGTTATGTCTGTATGTCTGAATGTCTGACTGTCTGTCTGTATCTCTGTCTGTATGTATGTATGTATGTATGTGTGTATGTGTATGTATGTACGCATATGTATGTAGATGTATGTAGATGTATGTAGATGTATGTAGATGTATGTAGATGCATGTAAATATGTGTATTGTATGTACATGTATGTATTTTGTATGTTATGTATGTAGGTAACATACGTAGTATTTATGTAGTATGTATGATGGATGTTATTCATGTAATACACAAGATGCATTCCACGTTCACAAAACAAGTACATGACTTCATGACATATATGACATCGGCGTTTGTCTTTCTTCTTCCAGCACACATGCGTGCGTATGCACATATACATACATACATACATACAGAATATACAGAACATACAGCATACATACAGAATATACAGAACATACAGAACATACAGAACATGCAGAACATACAAAACATACAGAACAGACAGAACAGACATAACATACATAACATACATAACATACATAACATGCATAACATGCATAACATGCATGACAGGCATGACATACATTACATACATTACATACATACATACATAAATACATACATACATATATTATGTACTGAGCCCATGCACACGTAAATACATTTCATGCACAAATACAAACCGTACGTGCATATGTACATACAAAAATACATAAACTAAGTACATGCATCCATATTCACGTACAAATATTAAAATACATACATACAAGCATTAAGTATTATTATAAAGAATACATACACTCATACACTCATACATACAACATACATACATACATACATACATACATACATGCATACATGCATACACACATACATGCAGAAGCAACATATGAGCGGACTGTGATGTTTTCTCAGGTGTGGTGATCTGTCTGCGACTTGCTCCCCTGGCTATCAGGCAAGCCAAGAGCCTGACCAACAGATGATTGGAGGGTTAGGCACGACAGGAGATCAGTCGCAGGTCCGCAAGCCGCAGGCCTGTGCTAATGGTATGCGTCTGGCCGGCTGGAAATATTTCCTTGGTTTCTGCACTTTCTGTATGTCGTGTCATTAGTTTGGACAGCGTTCAAACGACGGTATAAGGTGTTCGGAGCGTGCCAATAGGAAAGAAGTGATGTGTGCCCGCGCGGCGCGTTGGGCTTGAGTCACGACAGCGTCGTGCTTTTGCTCCTTAGGCCTCGCATGCCGGCCGCCGTATTATCACCGTGTCTTAGGCAACTCCACCCTAGGCTAGTCACCGAGCTTGGCAATGTGTCAACTTGAGGCAAGGAATTGTTCGCCTGTGTCATGCTTGATATGGAAAGTAATAATGAAATCTATTTATGTCGCTGTAAAGTCTTGGACATTGGGGCATTTGAGAGCCTCCGATTCAGATATGCTGGTATGTCTTTCATAAATCGTTGTACAATATTGTTAACAAAGTATATGCCCTGTTAACAAAGAAAATATGATTTTGATGTAACTGATACCGTGGCTTATTTCGCACGGTTCCCACTTTGTTACCGTGGCTTATTTCGCACGGTTCCCACTTTGTTACCGTCTGAAAAATTTATGTCACCTAGAACAGGTACCTAACAACCTATTTCCTAACGAGATCCTGCGTACGGAGAGAGAGAGAGAGATAGAGAGAAGATATATAAATAAATATGTGTGGGCTGGCCGGTTCACAAACTCTCTCGAGATGCTGTGAACTCTTCTACCTTTTCTTGCGCTGGCCTGCTTCTTTTGGACGCCCTCTGTGTCCAGCACTTGAGTTCTTTGAACTCGTGACGCTCCTCTCTTTTTTTTTTTCGCTGCGTTGAGGTGCACTCTACGTCAAGCACGAATGTAGGCGCAGATAGGTAAATATGCTACCTTTTCCTATACCTCTTTACACAGTGATGTATAGATGAGCTATGTTGTAGGCGCAGATAGGTAAATATGTGCTTTAATATACCACTGTGTCAGTCCAGACACAATAAGAGGCAGTTAATTTTAATATTAATAACACTCTTAACACATGGGACATTAATTAGACACTTTCTCCCAAGTTATGTTCTTATTGCTCAATTATCAGGTGAAAGTAGTCGTTACTGTTAGTAGTATTATTAGTTGTTAATACAGTTAATTGAAGTACTTATCCTGGTACTAGTGGCATCAGTTTTTTACAATTACCGTTTTTACCCATATCAGTGCGTTACGTGGGTCGATTCTGGAAGGTACATCTTTTGTGTGACGTTGGCATTTAGACTGGCGGGAATTGTTTTATTATTGTTAAATTCTTCAAGGTCGGAGGTCAAGCAGGAAGGAGGAACGGACACGAGTGCTGGTTGTAGACGAAAAGAAATTGCGATGGTTTTTCTCCATTAGTTTATGAGCCTTGGAGTGTACATGAACACATGGAGCGTTTCTTTGCTAACGGATCGCAGAAGAAGACCTTCGTTCAAGGGGTTGCCGTTCAAGTTGGGGTCTACCTTAAGTGACCCCCATCAGGAAAGCGCGTATTTCAAATTTCTGTGGCTACAGCTGATCACTGTAGACACTACCCACGCTCTGCTCTGCGTGTGTATAGCAGAAGGGCAAGGTGGGGAGACAGCAGGACAAGACGGAGTAGTATATTGGGCAACTTCGAGACAGTTTTTCAGAGCAGACCCCCCGCCACCAGAGACACACACCGGCCGGCACGCAAGGACAAAATGGCAACGGACGGAAAAAGTGGAAAAGGGTAAATAAAATTATACACGTAGCCTTTTTCAACATTGAACACAGTCACAGCTGTTAATTTGCGAAAAAAAGAAGTATAACTGGTTTTGCGATTTTTCTGGACTTTTTTTTTGTTTTTTTGTTGAAGTTTCTGTTAGATAGAAAATGAAATATAATTCATCAGCCAAAACTTCAATGCGACGTGTCGTTCGTTTCTGCTTCCTTTTTTACCAACCAAAAAATCATAATTTCGTGTTTTTTGGTTCGTGAAAGTGGAGGCTGGTCTTGTTTTTACAAATGTCGGACAGTGACGAAAATACACAAGATGGTGATCGTGTCATTATTGATTGGTACGATAGATATAAAAACCAAAACGAAACAAAAGTAAATCGTGATAAAATAGCAACGGAAAATCGCTTACAGCTTCTCCAAACAAAAAGAGATGCATTAGATAATGAAATTGCGGAATTGGAATATCGTTTGAGTGCTATAAATGAAAGATTGGAAGTAGTAATTGAAAATAAAAGAAAAAAGGAAGCTAGTAGTGCTCTAAAAAGGAAGAGAGCGGAAGAAGAAGAAAGAAGGAAGAAAGAACAAAAGCTTTTTGATACTTGGATGATAGCTAGGAGACAGCCTCTAAGTGCGAATGAGGAAATTTATGCTAGAAAAAAAATAGACTCTGGTTCTTCTTTTGATGAAGTGATTGAAGAATATAATGAACACTGTAAAAGAATAAAAACTAATTAATAATAATTTTGGTAATAACCACTAATGCCCCTTAACACACAGGGCTTTATAAGTAGTGTGTATATATTTTATCCACACAAAAAAATTGGGCGAAAGCCCTCCAACATTCAAAGAAAATTTGTCTCTTACATAAATACGATTTGCTTTGCTATGAGTTTAGATGCCTCCGAAGAAGAAGCCTGACGATCCTGAAGTTCAGGTATTTTGTTTTGTTGTTGCTTTGTCTCATTATTGTTTGTGATTTTTAGAAAGCTGCGGAAGGATTCAAAGTTCTCAATGTTGGAGCTAAAAAGGGCTATAAAAAATTTACCAAATCTGTTATGGAAGGTTATTTCCTTGAGTCTAAAGGAGATGATATTTTCATTTACACAACAAAAAAACAGGATGAGAACTTGTCTTCAATTTCGGCGAAGGGGGCTGAGAGCTCTGTGAAAAACATGGCTGTTGGCGATATTGTTTGGGTTGTCATCCATGATGACGACTCCAAGTTTTTTGCTTTGAAACTTTCTCAGATTGAGAAGGTTTGCGACGTCTCAACCGTAAAAAATTGTGAGAGCTCACGTTTTTTTGGACAAAAGTTCTCGAGAAAATAAAAAATAAATAATTCAAGGCTCTTTTTCAAGAAAATAAAATTAATAATTAATAATTTTTTTCATTTTTAAACTAGTTAATTTAGTCTCCGGTTAAATTATTACATCTATCAATGTAGTAGTAAATTATAAATCCATTATTTCTTTATTCTTTTTAATCCTGGCACTACTACGGATATTTTCCGGCTTTATGTCTAATGACTTTAATAAGTGGCCGGTCTTTTTTTGTTTAGTTGCTTCCTTGACTTTATCAGCTAGTTGAGGTTTAACTTCTTCCGGTTCTTGTTCGTTCATTTTGGACTTTAATAATTGTTGAGGACTGACTAGTTCGTTTTCACCGAGTATTAACTTAAAGCCTTTCCTCCCTTTTACTGTATATACTTTCTTTGAATACTGAACATCACCCTTAGAAAAAACCGTTCTTTCTAGTTCTTTTCTAACGGTTGAGCCCTTAGGAAATTTATTAATAAGACCAGCCCTGTATATTTCTTGATCGTTTTTCTTTTTACCTTCATAGACTTCCATAGGTGTAGCCTTAATTGTATTATGGAATGTATTATTATAATTATGAACAATTTCATAAATGTAAGGAACCCAAACAAAATCGTCATTAACTTCCCACATAAAATTTAAATCATTCCTTATTGTTCTAATAAATCTATCTACTATGCCCATAGTTCGGTGGTCACCAACTTCGTTAGTTGTATGTTGAATTCCGTTGTCTTTAAAGTATTCTGCGACTTGTCCTTTATATTCACTGCCGTTGTCTGACGTAATCCTTTTAGGTTTAGGCATTTTTTTTAATCCTTCCAATACTTCGCCAGTTGATTTATTTTTGATCGGTTCAATCCAACCACGACGAGAATAAACATCAATCATTACTAAACCAAAGTTGTAGTTTTTGTTTCCTTTCTTAGTAGCTATTTTAGACATATCCATTAAGTCAATGAACACTTGGCTTAATGGTTCAGGCTCAGGAGCTAGTATAGTATTCCATTTTTTTGGGTTCTTAGATTGATGGTGTATTTCGGAAGCCTCTTCAATTTTCTGTTTTTCAAGTTCTTCCTTATCTTGCGGAGACTCCGCCTCCGCACCTCCGGGTTCATTGTTTTGTGTATCGCCTACAGCGATAGCTGTATGCTTATGGTCCATTGCTATATGCGACTAAAATAGGAAGGTAGTTTATCACAATATATAAAAGAGTAAATAATAAGTCGTGCATAAAGTTATATATTGAAAGATTTTAAAAAGTTTCAAAATTTAAGAAATATCTTTGAAACATCATTGTTTTCTTTTTTTGACTTCTCTGGTTGTCCCGCATAAACATTGACATTAACACGGCCAGTCTTCTTACCTCCTTTCTTAGGCTTAGGCTCTTCTTCCTCACTTTCGCTTTCGCTATCCTCGCTATCTTCTTCCACTTTCTTTTTTACCACTTTCTTCGTCTTCTTCTGTTTGGCTTTAAGTTTCATACCCGCAACCCGTCGTGCGACAATATCTACAAAGTCGTGTTCAACCTCTTCATCGCTTTCGCTGCTTTCCTCACTTATCTCACCGTACGCTTCTGCGAGCGTAGCTCCGCAGTCCCGCCCATCAATCATATCCTTAGCCAACTGCTTCTTAGTAATGTGATCCATCTTTTCATCGTCATTCATTTCTTTCACATTCTTCGCCTCTTCCTCCGCTAATAATTCCCTCGCCCTCTCAATCTTTCTCTGCTTAGCCTGGTTCTTCTTAGCCTCCCAACCCTTTTCAAGATTCTTCATCGCGACCTCTCTATTACCTCTTGGCATTTTATGACTTGTTTATATTAATATACAAAATAATATTATTTAGTTTTTATTAATAAGCATAGAGACTGCCGCCTCTATAACTCCGCCATTAAAATATATTTTATATTATATAGTTTTTGAGGCGTAGGTGGTTTTTGA